>BEXV01000433.1:60998-71580 GCA_003118195.1 Hemicentrotus pulcherrimus
GGGGGGGGGGGGGGGGGGATACATGAAATTCTTGACATTAATTAATTGATTAGGATTCGAATATAAAAACATACGTTCCCTAAAGAGAGACTTAACATATGAATACCTTCCAACTCTTTAAATGCAGGGGAGTAGAAATCCACTCTTTTATAGAAAGCCTAATAGGGATCACTTCCTTTTTAGTTAATTCCATTCCAAAATTAATTCGGATGCACTCCAATATTTGTTAAGTTGATGTTTCGGGAGCGGATTCTACTATTTTCTAAGAGGGGATTTTCACTCTGTAAAAAAAAAGAAATCGGAGAACGACGCGATTTCATCATTTATCGCCATGCTTACATAACAGAGTACTAACGAGGATTCCGTTTGCCAATCTCATGTACGTGTACATTAATGAAGAAGAAATATCAAATATAAGAAATGACAAGGGAGAGAGAGAGAGGGTGTGGGGCGTGGTGTGATGAGTGGAATTGAGAGAGAGAATGAGTAAGACAGGAAGAAGTTAGAGCAACCGCCAACAATATAAAGAATATTGTGTTTTTTTTAAAGATATCAAAAAGGAATGAGAAAAGAGAGTAAGAGCAAGAGAAAGAGAGAGATAGAGAGATGAGAGGAGAGAGGGAGAGAGAGGGAGAGAGAGGTATAGAGAGTGAGATAGAAAGAGAGAGAGAGAGAGAGAGAGAGAGGGAGAGAGGGAGAGACAGACAGACAGACAGATAGAGGTGGAAGTTTGAAGCAACCAGCAACAGACGGAAGCAACATGCAATGTCTGGTGACAACAGACGGTTACCTGTGACGTGGCTAGAAGATCGTAAATTGGGCTGGCCCGTCCATGCCAGTGATGAAGAATTAAGTTGTGGGGTAATTTAAAAGCAGATCCCGGAGGGTACTGTGCAGGATTGATGACAGTGTACGTCATGATTTGGTCGTTTCAGCTTACATGTCGGATATATGCGAGGAACCACACTCCCCCTTCTCGGGAAAGAACTATTCAAAGGCATATCTTAAAGGTACTATTTATCTTAGGGAGAAAATATGGTTGAAATCAGAGACACGAGAACTACTTTAGATAAATTTTCATACAAAGATGACGATATGACAGGCAGATATTGTCAAAATATTCCATTTGAAGAATCCATACGAGGAATGTGTCATGCTGACTGTTATTTTTTCGAGCGACAGTTAAAACTGCAGCGCCTCTCGTCTCGGGGCACAGTACAGTTTCGAGGTCAGCTGGCAATAGTTTCAACCCTGCCCCTCTAAGCAATCAATATTTGTATATGATATATATTAATAGTAGTAACAATGGTTATAAACTGTAATGATATACTCTTTGTGTCAAGTTCTATAGCTTCTAAGAATGGTACATTCACAGGAGATGAAAGATTGAAGAAAAAAACAATCAACAGTAGTAGAATAAATTTGGTTAAATATGGGATTTAATTTAGTTCATGCATTTCTCATTCTGAAATGTGGTAGAACACAAACCATCCGGTTTAGAGTGCCTTCGTTGTTTGGTTATTGATAGCAGCAAGATACTCTCATTTCATGAATGGGCGTCGTAATTAATTTCTTACCAAAACAGTATTCGTTTCTTGTAACAAAATTACATTTGAAATAGAACTTTATGTTAAAGAGCACATAAGAATGTGGTGCCTATTAAATGGAGGAATACATCATTTCTCGTCTACTGGCTCTAAGACGATGCTGCTCTCGAGGTCTTAGACCACCTAGATCGATTTGTAACAATAGATCCCTCCTGAAATCTTGTCTACGTTTATGTAGGTAAAGTTGATGTGAGCCAATTTTTCCGGTGCTGTATTTACTCTTTAAAGAAGAAATTGATGCACGCCAAGCTAGGAAACACGTCTGGAGGTTAATCAAAACTGTTAGTGGGTACAACAGTTTGACGCTGCATTTGGTTGGTTTGTGCGATCGGCAAATCAAAAGTGAATGTCAAAGTCCTCATGACCTCTGCCAGATTGGCGATAGGCATCTCTACCGGCGATTCAATACTCTTGAAAAAACGCCGAGTGCTAGCATTTTTAGGGGCTGCTTTTCTCTCTCACTCTTAAGAAAACTTTTCGAGAATCGCAGTAAGTGAATGCTCTCTGTTCACGAATATGAGACCCTTTTCATCTTCCGTTAAGAGTAAAACTTTTTTTACGTGGGCATGCGCTGCTTTTAGGTGTGCCTGCATGACTTGTCTTATCTGACTCGTGGGCATTGGCGCCTTTATATGCTTTTTAATCCCTGAAGAGGTTTTCTGTTAAAATATACATGTACAAAGCCACGCTGTTATAATGAATTAACGAGATAGTTTACATAAACCTCATTTACCAAGTTGTTACTTGCATATATTGCGGAAGCAAAAAAAATGATAAGGTATCAACGGTGTCGAAGTTACTAACGAAACATCTGATATGTGTCTACGTTTATAAACTCGTTTCCATACTAGAATTTTAAATGCAATAATAGTGTGGATTATAATGACAGTATGTTATATACAGCACATAATGCTGATAAAAAGTCGCTATGCGATAACATGGTATTGCATAATAACAACATAGCATATGGTTATAATTGACAGACTCCATTTTGTTCACTAAAGTTATCATTCCAAGCATGTTTTTCTTTATTTTATTATTGAAACCCATCCAAAAAAACATTATATGCTTGCTGCTGCAATTACATTTTTCAAATTTAAAATGCAGGTTACGAACTGGGGCACCATGTTGTTTTTAATCACCGATTTGCGTTATTGTAACATTATCATAAAGTGCACTCACCAGACAACGAACTATTTTCTACTCCACAATGTCGTATAATCATCTCTCAAAGTGGGTAAACAATATATCTCTCCAACTTGCAACTACACTACAGAAGACAAGCTATAAGCAAATGTAATTGATTCCTATCTATGCTTCTTGCTTCAGCTTAAGCATACTAATTATGTTTTATTTAGGCATGGCTTTGGAAGAGTGGAAAACGAGTGACGTGCTGTGTAGCGGGATGCACCTAATTATTGCAATGATTTAGGAAGATGGAGAAGTTTATGAGAGGATAACGAAGTTCCATGATTAGTGAGTGTAGGTGTACTCTAGAGAAACACTGCAATATACACGGCATCTTTAATTCTGATTAGCCCTATACAGGCAATTTCATACGAGCTGACGTATTTGTATTTCTTGAATCATTGTATACACAACATTGTTTAAAAAAAGAAATGTATTATCAATTAGCCGATAATTATTGTAGTATATATCCATTAAGCAATGCATTTATAATTTTACACTTATTCCAAATGACAACGGACACAATGGATGAACATGTTCAGCGCACCGAGGCCATAAACAGGCGATAACGATTCCAAATTGATTGACACGGTATAAATAAGTATCAACATCTCAGTGATTAATTAAACAGAGGATTAAAGATCAACAGAATTTCTTTTAAAAGTACATAAGAAAAATTGCCATGTTAGTCATACACTAAAAGATGTGTATTTCCTATGTCAAACACATCTGCGAAACAACAAATTCATATTATTGTACTATGTTCTCCTTGATTTTGTCTACACTTTCGGAAACTTTAGTCTGCTATTATCCTAAAAAGAAATTGCCCAATATGAGAAATGAAAAAGAAGCAATAACCTGAACGATTAAGAGAAGGTAAGTCTCGAACGAATTCACAAAACATTCCACACCTACATGGAGAAGCAGCAAAAGGAATATGATTTTTGCAGATTATCAACAATGTTGTCAAATAGATGCAACCTTGCCTGTAGGATTAATCCCTTCGATGACTGACAAAAGCACATTTCTACTTTTTTCATTATTGCTAACGAGATACCAATAATATAATAATGATATAGTGATAATGATAATAATAACACTTTCTTATGGTTTTGACCCAGGGTAGCCTCTTGATTATTCACACTGGTATCCCCGAGGGCCTTGTTATCAAATCTTTACCCCGTCATAGATGTATTTTTATATAGTTTATAAAAAATAAAAAATAAATATAAACAATTCAATTTTACTAATTGTATGAATCTAATTTCATAAAGATCAATAGATACACATCAGGCATTGAATGATTAATGGTCCGCCTTTTGGACAGCATGTGCATGCAACGATGATCTAAATTGATCATTGCCAATTTGTAATTGATCACAAGCCTTGTCTTGTGGAGCCCCGACCTCATACAATATCTCTTAAGATATATTTGTATGGAATTTTCGGATAACAAAAAAATAAAACAATTATTGTCATGGCTTTTTCAGATATGGTGCGGAAAATCACAGAGCTCAGTTAATACGCGCAAGTCTGTTTGTATTTGTATTGTATATTTCACAGTGTTAAATTGACAAATTAAAATCGTTTCTAAACTTCTCCAATACACCAATGTGGGTGACATGAGAATAAATTGTCATTGTCATTGTCATTGTTGTTGCGCGCAGTTGCCATTAATCTACACGAGGAAAAAAACCACAGCGGCTTTTTTTAGGCAGTTTACCATGCCGTTTGCGAACGAGCCTTCAATGTGTTTATTAAGCAAGAGTAAAATTATATCTAAAACTCTTAAAAAAAAACTATACACGTATGGTTGTTTGAATGTTCAACTCAGAAAAAAGAGGAAATCAGCCTTGGCTTTTCACTTACCAAGGTATATTTGTATTTAAAAATGTCTGAAAACAAAATGACAAGTGCTTTTTGGGAATGTAGAAATGAAAATGCCGCCAATTACATAGAATCAAAGATCTGCGACCGAAGACTTAAAGATGAAGTTGAGTTCTGGTCATGCGATAGAATTGTGAAAGAAACGGTGTGGAATCGAACAGAAAAGGTTGATCATCTAGCATAATAGAAGTGTGTGTGTATTGGAAGGTTTTGGAATCATCAAAATGATAAGAAGGCTTGGTAGAGTTACAAACATTGTACACAGAAAGATGTATATGGGACTACACGAACACGTGGCGTAAAAAAAAACCTACCCCCGAGTCTTACGATATATCATGACATATTTAGAATATGAAGGCATTTGAAGAGCCATGCTTTTCAGGGAACATGTCTTATCTGATGTTCTTCCACACTTGCATAATAAACATGATAAAGTTCACGATTTATTTGTTCACCTCTTCCCAGAACTCAACCTTCACTTTAACAATTAGATGTAAATAGAAGGTAAAACAATGCTCAACTGAAATAACACTAAAGCGATATTTCGACTATAGGTTTGTTTCCAAAACAGTCATAGTCGATATTAAAAAACAAAAAAACAATCTGTTGGCATATTAAAATAATGAAGAACAGATACATCTGCTCTCTGAATTAGAGAAATAATGCGTAGAAAGAAAGAGAGATAAAGGCTTTTGGAGAAAATGGATAAAAGGAGGAAGACACTCGCAAAGAGAAAATCAGATTCTAGATATTGGATACGGAAAAAGATACAAATAAAACCATGACAACTAGATGTTTATAATCAAATAATATTGTGCTTTCATCATAATTATAACGGGAACGAAGTCAGATAAATAGGTCACCCAAATATAATTTTTAATAGACTAAAGAAAGAAAGAAAGAAAAAACCTCAGGAGCAATACAATTTCTTTTTTCACTTTCATGGTGAGTTATACTCCCGGTAATTCCTTGGTGAATTCTCTAAAATCGTGACCAGCACACCTAACCTAACCCATGTCAGTGGTTGGCAGAATATTGTCTCCCAGCATAGAACACGAACGGAGAGTAGAAAGTCCATAAAAAGTGACATTATTTGATCTTGAATTCACGTGAGAGATTTTGGATTTTATTAAAGAAGAAGGCGTAATTTTCACAATGTAAGAGGAACAGTCATGCAAATGTTTTTGAAGATAAAAATGGGTAATAAAAATATGAATGTATACCTTGTGTTGTGAAGTACATGAATTCATTTTGTTACATCGAAAAACAAATTCCTCAGACTATATGTACAGAGCCGACCCGAGCTGATGTATATTACGTTGTTGTATTTCAGTAAATATACTTGTATTCAGTTTTACAGCATAGCTTTTTAAAATCCAATATGTCAGAGCCCTTAACATTATGTGTTTGCCTTACCTAATTTCTTAGAAGGATGTAGAAAAGTAAACACTTTATTTCAAACAAGTTGAGAAATTTAAGCGCTTCTAAATCTAAAAGCGTGTTAACTTTTGTTATAAAATTGAAAATTACGACTTCGAATTTAATCCTATAAAAACAGACAAGATATGTATATTCACTCTAATTGCTATTCACATGTGGAATTAGAAATCTCGGGTAACGCGCCACTGATAAATACATAATATTTGATTATGATCACATCAACGATTATTTGCTGATAAAGAGCAAACAATTATTCTATTTCAGAATTGGAAAAACGAACCGCTCAATCAACACAATAACGATCAATGTGAAGATGAGTTTGCTTCGTTGTCCTCAACATTCATGAAAACATTAGTCCTTACGCTACTCCCGATGGCTAATTCCCACATTGTTGACTCAATATCTAGGCCACAAATGGCGTGCTGCTTTTTTAAGGAGAGGAGATATCTGAATTCTACTAAGACATTTTACCCTTGCTGAGATTGGTAAAATTCTGACCTGATGATACCTGATACTTTTCCCCTTCAAATACAAATGAAAAAGAAACCTAATCTTACCTGTGCCCCAAAGTCTTAGCAGCTTAGGTGGCGACAAAATAGAATCAACAATACAAGTCAATAAGTGGTAGCAAATGTACAACAAGCAGTGCAGATTATGAATGATTAGGAAATGCTTTAATTATCACTTCAATATTCATTGATCATTGAATTAAACGTCATGGGCAAGTTGATGTACAGGTAATAGAAGCTAATGCGTATATTTCTTTCTTTTTTTCTCCGATAAAAACAACGGTATAATGATATTACTTTTTAAAGTTTTATTCAAGGAGAAAAGTAAGTCTGTCATTGATGTAGCCCTAATGAAACTACATTGCTGCAAGTTGCAGTCTGCAAGTTGCAGACATTCTTTGCTACATGATTCTTACATTGGCACTTATCTGACGCGATTTTGACGTTTGCCAAGGATCTTGTGGCCTTTTTGAAGAAAGCGGCCGTCCTTGTCGACCAGATACAATCACTGACAAACAGCCTTTCAAATTTCTAGCCGTTCTTTAAGTTCTTTAAGGGACAGGGGATTTTGTATAAAAGATGATATGAATACGCGAATCCAGCTATGATTTAGGTAGGTATGCGACATGTCATTGTTCGATACTCCCCTGATCCGAGAAACAAAACGAATGAATTAAACTGCTACGACCTTACGTGGGTTGTCTGTCGGATTATACCTGGTGAAGCCAAATGCAACTCAATCAGATTTTGCGTTCGTTATTTGTCTCAATCATTATTATTGGTTCCGTTTGGCTGTCTTTTACCATAAATTATAACGGGTGATATCATATCTTAGTTTTATTGACATATGATAGTGTAAATGTCTGCCGATCAAGTACTACGATATCATATACGTGTGTGTGTGTGTGTGTGTGTGTGTGTGTGTATGCGTGAGTGTGTGTGCGTGTGTGAGTGAATAAACTGCTTTAATGGAATATTTCTGTAAATCCATACGTCTGCATGGTGAACAAAGGCGAGAGAGAAACGAGAAAAGGCGATTACCATCATCAGCGCGTCACTGAGTTGACTCTCTCAACTCTTGATTGCCGGAGAAGTGGTTTATGTTTACACTCCGCCCTCCGATGAGTTTACCTAATCATTAATACAATCTTGACTTTGGATCTTGCTTGCATGCGTATACTATGACTTGGGTTTTGAATATTTTCCTGTTCCCACCTAGGACGTAATGGTTAAGGGGACATTATGCCGAGGATTATTAATGATGTGAGCTGGGAACATTATTTTTACAAATTCATTTAGCGCTCGTTTTTGTTTCTTTTAGAAGGGTAGTGGGGTGTTTATTAGATTAGAACACATTTCGACAAATATTGCGGCGTCTTATCTTTATGTTGTATAATCCTCGCAATTCATTGCATCGCATTACCACGCATGACAAAGAGCTCGAGCTTCTTTTTGCAGGAAATGTGATAACAAATTGTAACATTATTATAAATTAACATGAAGACTCCTACAAGATGTCTCTCTTCGCTCTACCCGAATATTTTAAGGGTATAATATTCGACCAATTTTGAAAAGATACATTTAAAAAATGACAAAAAAATCATACAGGTGTTAACCAAGCTAAGAATTAAATCTTATGCTGAGGAGAGAAAACAAGGTCTTTCCCTGCCATGAGAATAAAATTAAGAAATACAGTTTAAAACAAACACCAGTGAATGACATAACACTTGAAAGCAAAATCTCCATGAAGTTATGAAGCTGTCTAAAGACAATTTTATTTCCACATACTTATGTATTTTGATCAAATTTATACAAGCGTGTGATCTTAACCGGTTCTTAAACTATTCTTACTCCTGGGATGGGGCGTGATCAGGCTTTACACGCTTGTCATGTTTGTGATTTAGATATAATTTTGGAGTTTCAACTCGTAGACTGCAGAGACCAAAATTGGAATTGTGACCAATGCAATTATCTAGAGCACTTTTTGACGGAGACACGTCATTTCATCATGAACTTATTAATACTCTCAGATTAGTAGGTGATAAATTTCCCAATGGACTAAATAGATCGTCATTATCCTGGAGAAGGTCGAGGATAGGAAATGACAAGTGAAGTGTTATAAAATAATATGTTGGTTAATGTCAAGGGGGCTCATTTACCCTTGGTGATAGAGGATCCGTATTTAATTATGGGAGGGGGTCCGTAAGAGAAGGACATGAAAGGACATGTAACGGTTATTGAGATGATGAATGTACAGATTCTGATGTTCTAAACCCCCTAAATATCTATGGTATATTTATATATCTCCTGTACACTTTTGTAAGGAATATTGCACATCAAAAGGCAGGATTACATTCCACCTTTCAGCATATCTACACCTATAAATTATTATTATTATTATACTTATTAAGGTGAGGTTTTACTTTAGCATATAACCATATAGGTCTAAAAACCCATCTATTCAAGCAAATGTGTAGTCCATGACCGTTGGAGGAGCGGGCGCCTTTGAATGTTTGAAACAGATAAAAGTAGCGTGGATCATCATCATAGGGTACGAGAGGTATAGAGAAAGATAGATAGATAGATTAAAACAGAGAGAGAGAGAGAGAGAGAGAGAGAAAGAGAAAGAGGAAAATTTTATTGGGGGTGTTTGGCAGAAAATGTGATAAATCGGTTAAAAAGTTGTCGTTTAATCTGTAAATAATTTGTGCAATGGCAAGTCGTGCGTGCAGAAAAGGCCAAGTGATGTCGTTTTTTACAACAAACATAACTAATCAATATTCGTCATCACTGACGGATTTACGGGATAACAAAAGTCCCGTGCCCCCCCTCTGAAAACCCAATCGGTATACATTTAGTTTTAAACAAAGAAGTATATTTTTCGCTAATGTGTTTCATGTTATCGCAGTTCTTAATCAACTGCTTTTTTATGATTAGTTGCAGAGAAGAAAATTGGTGACAAGAGATGATTCTTGAAAGAAATTTCCATCGATTGGGACTTTTTTCGCGAAACATGTTTGTCTATTTTGTAAGCAAAGAGCGTAATACAGATCAATACCCTCAGATATTTTCAACTCATGTAGAATTAATCTTCATTGAGGGGCACGATGGAGTTGTTGTAAACGATTTCTCCAATCTAGTTTGATTTAATGAACGTGTTTAATAGATTATAGACTATTCCAATAAATGCATTGTTATTACAGATTTACTGAATACTAAATATTCAATATACTACCTGAAATACTATTTCATATCTCAACCCTTTAGCCTTCAATCAAAGTCATTAACAAGCGCTTTGTGGTAATCACAGTGCATTATCTTCGAGACACTGACGATCACGCATTAATCAATGCTTTTTGCATTAAAAAAAGGTGTCATCTTGTTGATGTAGGACTATGTCTTGCATGCTCGTTGATGCTTCATAAGGAAGTGACGTCATACATAAACTTGATGCAACATGAATAGTGCACACACTGCTATTATTTCTCACGTAAGGGCTAATTGTTTTTATACGCTTATCAAATTAAACGCACGTAATGACGCGACGCAATCGATATTACGATTCATGTGCGATATTACGATATTACGATATTACGATTCATGCTCATTTTGCGAAAAAGATGAAGAAACATATAAACATTTATTCTATACTTGTGAATTTGCACAATCAGTGTGGGGAATGTGCACGAGATTTTTAGACTTTGAAATACAAAACTGTAGTTTGGAGGAAATTCTGTATGGGAAAGAAGAGAGAAATAAAGGAAAATATAAATTAATGAATCGTGTTTTAATTTTTGTTAAATATGTGATTTATAGACATAGAGAACTAAAAAAACCACCCTCTTTTAATGAAATAAAGAATAGTATAATAGGGGATAACGTAGAAGAAAAGAAATTGGCAGCAATGAGGGGGACTCTCACTATTCATTTTTCTAAATGGGAAAACCTGAG
>BEXV01000433.1:71689-102189 GCA_003118195.1 Hemicentrotus pulcherrimus
ACAGTATCAGAACAGTATAAGTTGCTACATTGTTAAAACAACATTTTTGGATTATACAACTGCATATGTTTTTTTTTTATGTGAATTTTTGTTTCGTATATGATGTTTAGGAACTAACTACATACGTTTCTTTTGAAGCCGTTGGTAAGACAAAAATTTATATTGATTTCTAATTTCATCACAATTGCAGTGAGCGTTACATATGATGATTGTAATTTGTACTATGATTGTAATTTGTTTCAAGAGAGAAAGAATAAAAAACTGACTATTAAAAAAAAAAGAAAAAAAAAAAGAAAAAAAGGGGCAATGGAAATCAGACAGTGACCATGAGCGGCAAAACAAGGGCTCTTGTGCCTTCAGTGAGGCATTCATACTACGTCACTATTACACTCTTAAGATTCTTCTGAATTCTCTCACACTAAGTCTTGATTAAGCGAAGTAAAATGAGAGTAAATCAATGGATGTATAAAACGTAAACGTTAGGGAAATTCAATTTTAAAACGTATGATCTGAGCAAAACCAGAGGAAAGCGCTAATCTCATTTTAGTATTTTACAGTCATCGTCAGAAAAAGGGGGCCTGTACGACGTTTGGCCCGTTCGGAACAGTTCCTCCTTATTACTGAGGTACTAGATCCTGCATCGTAGAGTAATTACATAATCAATTTAGCACGGATTATCATTCATTTCACGGAGACGATTTGCACATCTCTGTTTAAGCAAAGAAGCAAGCAAGCACTCCTTCTTGGAAAAAATGAAATAAAATACACAGCGTGCTGACGGCTCACAGTGACTTGCAATATTCTTATTATATCCGCCATCCACAACGTGAAGAGCAGCGTTTTCGTTTTATTGGATGGACAGATTATTTCTTCATGTGGACAAATAGTGACGGCGACATCAGTTGAAGGTCCTCATCGTTTCTTTCCCTAAATTGACATTTGCTTACAATCTTGTGTTTGTCATCAGGATGTTGTGACGTAACAGAGAGCCCCCGAGACCCACGCACAGAAATAACATTTGTCTTTTTACTACTTGAACTTAATTATGTCTCTCGTTCTCACGTGAGCTGCATGAATGACTCGATTGGAAAAGTCAACAGAGACACTTTAGCTAACTAATTCTGATGTGATTGACTACCCGGTCATGTGGAGTGTAGAAAGGACGTTTAATTGTTTCATGATTATTAATAATTCACTGCGCTTTTTATCCTAGGGGTTCCCTCCCTATTCGGTGTCACCCGGTTGGATGCGGTGGGAGGCGGACGCGGTTTTGGGCGGTTGTCATTGGTGGATCTAGGGGGGGGGGGCCGGCCCCTTCCCCTGGCACCTAAAGCAGGTAAATTTAACCTTTTTTCAATTAAAAAAAAGACGCCCCCCCCCCTCTGGCGCAAGGGGGGGGGGGGGGTATTGGGTTTAAATTCAGCTCTAAATATCCCCCGCTTATTCGCTTGCTGGCTGATTTGGCGCTAAATATTTTTCACAGAATTGGTACCACTATTTGGCCCCCTCCCTTGCCTTTCGAGTTTTTTAAATAAATAATTTTGTTTGACTATAACAATTTCATCGTTTTGGATCGAAATATGTGCATTCAATCCCAAAGAAAAGCGCAAAGGCGCAGGAAAAGGGGACACTAACACGGGTCGACAAAATCAGAATTACAAATATATACTAAACCCGAAAGCCAGGGACAAATAATCGAGGCACTATGTTTACGAATTCAGAGGTAGACAAAGTATTTAGTGTAACATATAATATGCGCCACCTGGAAGATGGTACATGACTGTAAGAAGCGATTACTCTTATCTCGATATTTCTTGTCTCGTAAGAGTTTAATTACAAAAAAAGGAATGCTATGAAATCTAAATATAAAATATACCCAGTCGTTTTGTTCGCAAAGTATTTGTGGCAATTGATCTGGTAATAGTGAAGGATGGCTGCATTTCCAGATTACAAGACCTTTGGGCGATCTCAGAAACCAAGAAACAGAATATAATACTTAAAGGCCGTAGAGTTCCAGGCAAATATGGTAATGGTATTAAGTGTGTACTTATCGGAACGAAAAGTGACCGCTGACGGTCGATTGGGAATAAAAAAACTTGTACCTGATCCACTTATGTACTTACATTGAGAACTGGTACTGGGTGATCTGTCATGGCTAAATATATCATTGGGTTATGTTTTGGGGATTAAGATTTTGTAATTACATAAATGATTTCATACCAGAAGAAGTAATCCTTGTACTACGAAAGTATCATTATCTATGATATTGAACGTCGGATCATGCAGTAGATGTTTTATGTATCCTCGTGAACTAAGGAAAACATTCATAATTATGAAACTATACAAATAATGCAGCTCCAAGCTTCAAGAGATTATCCTCATGGAAATGTGGTGTTCTTACGCTACATACTTTTCTTCGCGCCTCCATCCTTTTCTATTCCAGCCGTGAAGCTGTTAGTGTATTGCCTTCTGATTATAATCAACTCATTTTTATGAATATCTTATATGATTATTGAAGTATGAAAGGATCATAATTATGCTTGCATATTCTACAATATTAACATCTATTTAATGTCCCTTGCCCTAATCACATAATTCCTTTTATCCATCTGCATTATTATCGACTTCTAAATAGAATATCCCCAGAACTCGAAAAATGGATGATGATACCTCTCGTTATAAACTTTCCAGAGAAATTCGTACGGGCTTGCGGGCATAGTATGCCATTTGATCCCATGTTAGTTTATATGCATGATATGGAAAAATCAAGATAAAAAGTCTATTAGTGCCGCATATCAAGGGGGATGTGGCCAAGATGGTGCGGCAAACAAGACTCGCTGAAAGGTGATGGGAACAGTTTCACCACTAACCACTTGGGAACCATATGAGAGCATGAATAAAGACATTCGGGGTCGAAATGAATTAGAGGCTCATAGTACAGAGCGTTACAACTATTAATATTTAAAAGGCGGGAACGAACTTCAGTCAAACCGCACACTCTACGTCTACTCCGCTGTCCGCTCTCGTCTTAATTATCCCTTTGTCTACCTATCGGTGTATTACTGCCTGGCTGTCTATCTGCCTTTCACCCTAGGTTCCTTCTTGATTCTGACTGACTCGTCCAAGATATGCGCCACTAATCCTGTCGAAGACAAACGCATCACATGCGCGTGAGTGACTCAGTTTCTTTGTATCTCGAAGGTACCCTATTTTTTGCCATTTAACATTCTGTTTTCCACTTGTAATTTCAATGAAGACACCCATTGGCATGAGGAAGTTTGAGAACAATGTTTCCCAGTCAGCTGTCACTAATGGCTCAGTCACTCAAACCAGTTCGCGGTCTAGATACGTCTGCTTTATCAACCTGTCTATTGTGGGGGTTATTGTTGGTTATAAAAGTCACCGTCATTGAGACCATTCATTAATGAAATGATTAATGGGATTCTTTAAGTTTCGCCTTTTTTATACCCTTGTCATTTTTAATGCCTTCATCTCCTCTAACTATTTTTTGAAACCCTACGGCTCCATATCAACCGAGACCAATTAGATGACGAAAAATTCATGATTATGTGAGCACAACACACCACATTGAAACTATGTATAATAGAGAAAGGATGACGATGACAATGGTAATGGTTCGCACAACTTATGTAGAGCCATATTTTTGTTAAAGACATTCCTTGGAGTAGAAGACAAGGTCAGGATAGATCTGTACATTGTATGACGTGGTTTTTACTCTAACTTTACACTAAATCTTGTCTGATATGCATTTTTCATGTAGAAATGTTTTAAATTATACTTTTATTTCCGACATGTGTTATTTATACTTAACCTGCTCGTAGTCTTCATCAATCGTTTGGTTGGCTGACCCATGTCAGCCTGACACCGATCATTCATGGTCACCACGTCCACTCTACGTCCACTCTACGGCTACTCTGAATCTGAAGAGTCTGATGCAGTTAGAATCTCGGTTATTCTGGGTTGAGGTACTCTACCCAGAACGGAGTGCAAAACACGCGATAAGTGTGAAGTATACTAACTACCCAGTTTCGTCTCTTTGGGAATACATATATGGAGTGGAGACAAACTATGACAAACCTTGTTTTCTACCAGACAAAGAAAGGATAAACCGGAGAAGTCCAATCGTGACTGGGTTCTTTTTCAAGGAGGGATTACACTTTTCATCGTGCCCTGGAATGTGAAACAGGGGTATTTGTCTCTTGGCAATCTTCAATCTTGTTTATCCCTTTACCCTGAGTATTTAAGCAATTGCGATAGCCCCATTTAATACGTCTTGAATACAGACATTTTTTTACGTTAAAGGTGTCGTTATAACAATGTTAAATCTGAGATAGGTGGCACAAAGTGTTATCAGTGTCTGTGACATGGTGTAATATTGAAGCCCTACAAAATTGCGCTTCAAAATAATCACTATTTGCCTCATAAAACTAAAAATTGTTTGCTCGTCCATCGTAAAGATGGTTTGACTACCTCTACTGCAGATATGCTTTTTGAGTGTCTAAATTAACATGCCGGTCACAGAGACTCATCTCTGTAGAATATTCCAACATCAGGGGGACAACATCGAATAACACTTACCCTCAACTCAAGAAACCAAAAGCAAATAACTTAACGTTTCACGTTGGTTTCATTACCAACGTGAACAGGTTAGGAAGATAATATACTTCAAAAAGAACTCATTGGAGATTAATAAATTATAAGATTCAGATATACGCTTTTTGTGGTTTGACTCTGGATGACTGAGGTGAACCTTTAAGTGTTTCCACCAATTCTATAATTTGATGACGAAGAAAATTCAATTTGAATCATTCGACTACCTTAATGGTTGGAGGCTTCATGCAACTCTGAGGATGATCTTTTCGAGGCCGATTACCTGGCCCAACATCCTCAATCCGCAAATAGGATTACTTGTTAAAACACATTTAGTTCGATCTCCCAAAGGCGAGACCATCTCATTATGATATTATCAATAAGTCACATTATGACTCTACAGGTATTTTTAACATTGCATCAATTCCTAGGTCTTTGGAGTCTTTGTGATGTAACCTCGGTCAGTCAACATATTCCGTAAAATATCTTCCTTTTTTAATAAAAAGAAAACAAATCATTCGAGGATTATAATAAAACCATTGCCCACGACAAACATTCCTCGCATGGTGCAGAAAGCAAAACTGATTTGTTATTTCCAAGAAGGTATTAAATGGAATCACAGCCGCAACCCATTGGAACTGTTACAATCCTAAAGAATTGATACCTGATCTAATGCCAAGTGTATCAGCATTTAGTTTCCCAGCCCACAATTCTACCCGACGGCGTGAAGTTCAATATTCATGACTTGGAGGCATGCATTCCCACGGTTCCGTCTTTTACTAATCTTCTTTCAAATAATACCATTCCTTTCATGACGATTCACAACCAATCGAGCCCGGTCCCGACGGGCTCAATGATTGACAGTACCAATATTGCGCAAATAAGATTGCTCTGGACTCGATATGTCAGAAAGGACTAAACAAAACAAGATGATATTCTACATGGATATACTGAACGATTCGTCATTATTGGACGGGATCAGCATGATCAAAAACTCCTGTATGGTAAAGCCAAATAGGGGGAAAAGACAATTTGGGAATGAATCTAGTTCAAATATAATTTCTTTTCATGTTGCTACACTGCTTGTATGACAATTATAATGAAAATGTATATAAGATAGTACACAAATAATGACATGTGCAGTTATGAAAGTTACGTGTGATATAAACAATTCAACTCAGTTGATATAAGTCAATATTATATGTGATCTTGTATTCTCATTGAAGATTTCGCAATGGTTAAACACCAATGTAACATTACATTAATATTGATACTAAAGCTAAAAATGTTACAATACTTTTTATTGTTCTTCTAACCTGAGAACGATTGCAAACGGACTGAAACCCACAAGCGCACCCTCGCGCACACCATGGAATGTAGCTCATACCTCAGACATTCTGATGCTGGTTTATAATTATCTTAGTATGAAATTGTATTTTATCAGGACGCTAGTACGGTATATTCAAAGGAGGTGTAATGAAAACATTAAGGCTGACAATTGCAATATAAATACATGTACGTGAACCAGTCAGAGTCTACAAAATACTGCATTTGAATAGAATCGAATTTCTATAACCACGTGGTCATGGATATAATCGGAAGGTGCTGCTCATAAATCCCAACTAGGCTTGAATAACTGTACAGATTAGGGACTAAGTAAAAATCAGTGTTATGCTTTAAGATTTGTATTTAAGTACGGGTACTGATTGTTATCTTATATCTTACTTAAATTTTACTCAGTGATTTCACAAAAGCACTGGCTAATATTGAGTTACTAAAATCCATTTATTAGTCAGTTAAGCCTCACCTGAAAAGACACACACACACACAAACTGTTGTTGGTCAGTAACTACCATAACTTAGTATCTAAAATACCGGCAATTATCAAGTTACTCTGTTGCACAATAGAAGCACCTGGCCTCTAACACGTTTAATACCATGAAGGTTAAGAGTGCAACTTCCGTACTCGGATCCATGTTTGTAACTGAGGGAATTAACCTGCCAATGTTAAATGCGAACTGCTTTATTATTCAATCCCAGCGATGCTTAATATATCCATCATTGTAAAATAAATCATACACTACATTAACCCCTAGGATGAAATCTACGGTAGATATAAAATGGTTAGACCTTCAAAAACATGATCAAAATAAAAAAAAATAGGCAAACAAAAAGGGATAATGAAAAGGAATAATGAAAAGGATAGAACGGGAGAACAATATACCCCTTTAAATGTTCCCTTTACGGTCAATATTTAAGCAATTGCAATGGCCCCTTTCAACACGTGTGAAATCTAGAATTTTGTTACGTTAAATTGTTTGTTCAATAGCGAGAGAGAGAGAGAGAGAGATAGAGATAGAGACAGAAATAGAAAGAGAGAGAGAGAGAGAAGTGGGGTGGGGTGGGGGCTAGGCGTTTATAAGATATTAAGGAGAAGAGAGAGAGAGAGAGAGAGCTTAGGAGATCCATATGAAAATTATATGAAGAAAGAGCTAAAAGGATATGGAAGTATCTGTCAAATAATGTGTACTAAAATTAAATCCACAATAGATAGAACTCGAGGAATAAAAGGAACATGGAGATATATATTTTTTGAGCAATAGCAAACAAAAGGGGAATATGGGGAGAAACATTTCGAGCGGAGGGGGGAAAAGTGTGATAGAAAAGAAGAGAAAGAAGGAGTTGGAGGTATCAAGATTGTATACACAGTTTGCCATCCTGATAGTACAACAAACTATCCAGAGTGCATCAAGTCGGTTTGCCTCTTTCTCTCTATCTCACGAGGTTTTCCCGAGGCAATTGGCTTATTTTCAAGTGGATCTGTGGGCAACATTTGAGAAGACGGTGGTTTCAAGAGAAACGTAAAGTTTCATTAAATTCAGTGTCAAGAACCTCTGTTTGTTGCAGAACTTCCAACTTGTGATGGGAAATCTTTGGAAAGCCTAACCCAATACACACGATTGTCAAATTTTAACACGTCAACGCGGCCTTGGATTTAGGTAAAATTGTTATTTCGCCATCACAGAGATCCTCTATTATATCACAGTGTTTTAAAAATGTTCCTCATGAATAAAAACAATTTCGTATCCATTACGGAAATGATATTCACTCACAACTCCCTCGTCATAAAAGTCACTTTTGATGGCAATAGAAGTGAAAATTTATTCAAATTATCCCATATTCTATTAAGATTTAGGAAACGGAGCACCGACCTTCTTCAAATATCATCCACACAACATACACAAAGTAAAAGTCAACAATGAATTGAAATTACAAGTTTGATGGGCGGTAAAATTGGGGAGCAAACCGTACAATGACGAGTACAATGACGTTTTGCGCTTTTTCCATTCTTAGGTATTGAAATTACGAGTTCCAGTATATCTGGTTGCGTAAAGTAAATCGTAAAGCACAAGTCGTTTGCTGGTAACGGCACGTAACGCACTTGAAAAGCAACGCATATCAAACAGCCTTTACTTAAAATAGGAATTGCATTCATTAATGAGAGAGGGATCAATTTGAAATCGTCGGCTATCGAAAACTTAAAGGTACATTCCCTTTTTTAATGTTGATGCACAAGAAAGGGCAGTAGCCATTAAGAAATTAAAATTGTCTTTTAATCATGCAATACTGTCTAATTGTATTTCATTTTGATGTACGTATTTGGTTACATGGTTTACATGGTCTCCTCAACCCTTTTCCCGTTCTCCCCTTTCCCTGGCATGTCTGATATCACAAGTTTTCCTCATCCGAATAAAGGTAAACTGATTATGGGATTACAAGGGAATGAATAAAAAAGAAATACTACGTTCTCAGACCCATCTTAAACGATGAAAACCAGTGTGACAAGCCAGAATAGATCTTGGTAAATACAACGTGTTTGTATAGAAATCACTGCCATCTTTTCGCTTTGTGGCAAGGCAGACAGGTAAGCGTCATTAAGGCATTGACAGTTAACTTAATTAGCTCCTATCACGTGGGTTCTATGAACCATCCTTTCTCTGTGATATGTATTAACCCTTCGCTTGCTTTCTTTGCCTCTCCTGCATGGTCGCATTTTTGCCACACGCGTAATTTTGCCAACAAAATAGGCACCAATTGAGCGAAACAGTGGTGTAACACAACGGTTTAGCGAAATTACCCAATTCCTGCCTCAAAAAGCTCTATTTATATTTTTCTTTTTCACAACGGTATATATTAATTTTGCACTTAATACAGTACGCTATATTCTTGATGGGTACAATGTGGCACAGGGACATTAGTTGAGTGGAATATAAAAAGTTCTTTTTTTAAAAACAGGACAATTCTTCATTTCCAATCTCAATTTTTTGTTTCTTGTTAATTTTTGTGATTTTTTTCTTCGAGTCTGCTTTATAATCATGAAAAATGCAAGTATGTAATCTGTGTATTTATCAGTCTTTGTACCCCTTTTTTTTACGAGGAATCTTTTCTCAAAAGACCGTGAAGTGAATGAATATCTGGAGAGCAAAAAAGCGGTGAAACGTTTTCTTCTAGACCTATAGCTTATTTCCTGTAGGATTGATAAAAAGAATGGACAAGAACCATTCCTCGAATGTTTGCAATCAATCAATTATTCTTAGCTTCGCCCCATTAACCCATACGACGTCAAATTACAGTATAGACCTATATCAATATCGTAAACAGCGTAACGGAAACGTTTCCAGAATGCACAACCTTCTATTTCTCTCTTTCTCTTCCTGTCCCGATATATCTTCCTTTATCGAATATCATACACAACAGCTAGAAGGGGTCACTTCAATTAACCTGCTATGTACATACATTTAAACTCAGAGAAAGCATCCATGCGTCTTCGACAAATTTGTTTAATCCAAAATAAATCGGATTTCACTGAGTACCGAATATGAATAAGCATTGCTAGGCTACGGCATAACGCGGACTCGTGGCTCAAAGGGGATGGGAAAGGAAAAGGGAATCATCTCTAGCACTCAAATAATCTTTCACTGTGTTTTCTTTGGAGATAATATGAAATGACCAGGTACAATGTGATATCTTTCACAAACTTATGTATTAAACCATTTATAGATTCAGCATAAACCTGAAAAGGCTAATATTAAGAGGAAGGTGATGATTGTAAGTTCTCAGACTACCATGTGGTATATGGTAACATAGTAAGTTGGTGTAGCACTTCAGTGTTAGTTCTTCAACACGCTTATTAGTGCAGCAACAAAACCATAGGCTTCGAGTAAAGAAAGGGGGGGGGGGAGGAATCCTTTAGGATACGACCCCATACCCATCAAATAGCGGGGTTGGAATTTTGACACGTCTTTTCGCAATGGTCGAGTTAAATATAGCGTAATCCGCCTCATAACGAAATGAATAGTTTCCGCATTGCTGGGCGAGTCAATATTATCCGGTATACATCGAACGGCGTCGTAATTGTAAGTGGTTTTGTACCATGATCTGCCTCTTGCTGCTAGTGAATATGGTTTGAGACAGTACATGATGTTAGCCGTCTATGGAGTAATAAGTAATAAGCTGGCTGGACATGAACGAGCAAGGTGGAAATAATTACCCGGGATAAGTAATTTTTCATGAATATTTATGGTGCATCTCACTCTGTGGTGTGAAACTTTGTTTCTAATCAATGAGATGAGAAAAACGTGCTCTTTTGAGGCGAGAAGGATTGTACTGCCCTGTTAGATCACAGCCCCATCCCATGTAGGGGCCTTTCCTCTTCCCTACGATCCAACCATTATACATGTACATCAGCTTCAAATTCTAACATAGTTTGAACAATTTTACCTTCTGTATATATATTGATATATTGATATTTTATTGTTATTTGTTTGCTTTCGTATCTTTGGTTCAGATGAAATTACCATTTAATCTTACTTTTGAGTGCAGTCAGCTGCAACATCCGTGCCTGAGTCACCCCCTCTGTACATTTTATTTAACACATTATTTATCTATACTGGCCCCGTCTGTTTGTTATATATTCTTTTAATTTTAGTCACTCTTGCTTTTGTTAAATAACGCCTACATGTTTTAGCTTTATCAAACATTATAGTGAATCTAAACATCAGAGTTATGCCATTAAGATGAAGACGCTATTGATTTAATAATGCTTGGCGTAATAACGAAGTCTGCATGACTTCAAAAGTAATTTGCCTATAACGTGTAATTGGGGTAGGATCGCCCCCTGTATCATGCCCGCCAGCCAATCCTCACAATAGCGTTTATTGAAATGAGATTAAATGAGAGGAACATACCATTCATTGGCCTAAACAGGTAACATCACAAATGTCAGTCCTACATTTGATCAAACACATCTCAGTTCAAATCCCATAACGCGATTTTTGTACAGGGATTTCGAAAATAAATAGGTCACATTATAAAGAAGAGAATGAGGAGCGCCGAGGGGTATGGGGGACGCTTATCAGCTTGGGCCTCGCACTCTGAAGACGAATAAAGGTGGAATGCAGTAACCAGGCAATGAATTAAGTACACCGCGACCTATAGACGTGGATAAAGCAAGAAATTAATTTCAATCATATTGATTGAACTATGCGACATCAGGCAATTTGAAGACAATGCTCCCCTTTTTCATGGCCGAAAAATGAAGTAAGTGGGCTGCACACATGCAAGGTATTGTACGCGGGTTGACAATTGAAATCTGCGAATTAGAATGCAAGGAAGGTATTTTTCATATCGAATAGATGATGTTCGTGGAAGGTTAACAAAACATGTTTTGATAAACAATTTGGTCAGCATTTTGATGTACGGATACGCTTTCAAATAAATTAAGATAGATTCTTGAGAAACGCATTGGATGATTCACAAGAAGAGGGGTAAAACTTAATGTTAAAGAGCGGCAATTAAAACTGTGTAAACTTCTAAAGACAGTTTTCTTGATGCAATTATTCGGGGAGTAACTGAAATTACTATATTTGTTCGTTGAATTTGGTACTTAGCTTCCAATAAAAAGTTAATGTTCAATAAATCAAACAAATACTATTCACCATGATGTAGTCATGTATATGTATTTCTTTATATGCATTTTTATGTTACTACTGATGGGGATACCCGGTTGAAATAAAACGACATAAATAAATAAATTAATAAATCGTTCAACTGAGCCATCAGTTACTATTGACAAGTTTTATAAAGCAAATTTGAAATGTCGAGAAATGTGTTCAAGGGTTGATCGTTATCCGTTTATTTCAACTGCAACGTCCAAATTTACAACCTTGAAGGGACCCTACAATCTAAAACCATTTTGAGGCCGGCTGTGTGGGAAAAAAAAATAATATTCACCATTATCATTGCCGGGGTCACCCATTCCTTCGAACCTGGTAAATTTCAAACAAAATTCCTCCTGAAAAAGTCTACTGCCGTTACAAACCATGGGAAAAAGAGAAAATAAAATGACAGGTACACAAATATATGTACATGTACATATATATATATATAGAGAAAGAGAGAGAGAGAGAGAGACAGACAGACAGACAGACAGAGAGAGAGAAAAAAGAGAGAGAGCGGTGAGAGAGAGAGAGAGAGAGAGAGAGTGTGTGTGTGTGTGCAATTTTTGTTGTGTGCGTGTGTTTTTGTGTATGTATATCACCATTGATTTATGGAGAAACGTCATAATCATTAATAGCTCGATAATTTATCCTTGAGAACTAACGACTTGTGTACACTACAATTTTGGACAATTAAAACGACATTTGACGTATCGTAATTTCTCCCTGAAACGATATCTCTGTGCTACTTAGGGAGATGAAGGTCATGGATTACAAAAAGTAGACAAATATCAAATGTAATTTTATGTTAACATGATCAATATTTGTAAAAACACACAAAGAGCGAACAAAGAAATAAAAACCACAGAACTTGTAGACAGGAACCTGCAAAAATAGTATCTTTAGAGGCTAATTTTTCAAATCATCTCATAACTTAACCAATTTATAGCTACTGTGACGTACACCCTGTTAAAAGCAGGTGGATAATTTGATGATATCAAAGACTGTATATGCACCTCCCCGAGCATCTTTTGTTCAACAATAAATTGTCTGTATAGTTTTAATGGGAAGCATTTCTATATGAACACGATTTTTGAATATTATTTTTTTTTTATATAGTTTTGGGATCAGTAAGAAAATGGTAGGATAAAATATTCATTTCCCTAATCTGAATATTATTGATAACATATTGCTTTAAAGTAAAACATATATGAAGGATTCGTGAATTTTCCAGGCTTCTTTTATGTGTGCAGTACGTAAAATTAAAATTCTAAATCCACAATAATAAAGGCCGGAAGATTTCTAAGGACATTTTCTCATTTAACGCAACAGTATGTATTCAAATGGTGTTAAGAACGTTATTGGTTACAATTGCCAAATAATTTATCTATTTTTATTCCACAAACATACTTTTTGTTGGCGTCTCAGTGCATTCGTCTATGCATCAGTCCAAAATCTATCACTCTGGGCACGTTAGTCACCGATGTTTATTGAATTGGAAATTACGCTTACGTCACACGATGACAAACTCCAAGTTTCTCGGGCGACTCAACATGAACGCAAGATACCTATTAAATCGATCCCTAGGACTGAGAACCGTTTTCTTTCTTCTGCACGAATTAAGATGTCATCCTCATGAATGAGTCAATTATGATGCAAAGTCGTTTCTGATACATCTCCAGGCAAGCACAGAAGCGCCATGAAAACCAGACGAAGATTTTAACCCTCCCGTCACGACTTTCACAGGACGCATTTGAACCCCCCGATTCCTAATCCTTATATTTGGACGCCCTAACAATCTGCTGAGGATCGACTTACGCATGAAAATATACTGTTTTAAGTAGAAGGTGACGTTCTAAATTCGATTGATGAAGCATTGATCCTTGATGTGAAAGCGGCTACACCGTAAGGGTGCAACAGTATATGTGCACTCACATAGGGCTAGGGGCATTTGTATATACTGTTGCTCAGCAAATGCATCACCCTCTCAATTCAGCGAGGATTTTTTTTGTCTTATGAGAAGAGACCAGAAAATGCAATGATGAAAAATGATGTAGCATAGGCCTTTAGATTAATTGAATATCTCCGAAAGCGTATCCAAAACGCTGACGATATCAATAAGAAAATACGATTTAGATTTTAATACATGGCTAACTATATTGATCTTAGTTACTCCGTGTGAGTGCGCTTGGATGCGGTATAAAGGGACTGTGGGTGGGCGTTTATGTTTGTATGTGTGGGAATATATGGGCGTGCGTGGGTGTGTGCGCGCGAGGGTGAGCGTGTGTGGGGGTGATGGGGGTTGGCAGGTCGATAATTTACTCATTAATTCCTACTATCGACAAAGTGGGTATTTTAATAAACAATTTATTCCACTTAATATCTTTCACTGTATATAATAACGGTCTAGTATTTCAATGAAATTCAAATATTGGGGAATTTTACTTGCATTCCGTCACACACGGTTTAATACGTTTTCTACAATGATATATTTGATTTACCAGGGTAGCCACTTACAGCTCTTCATGAGGTTCATGGAATCATATTAAAACCTTGGCTTAGCCTGATTGCCATGATACAGCGCTCAAACATTCAGGGAACCTCTTCCTACTGGGAGCCCTTTCACCTCACCTGCGTGGAGAGTTAATGAATTCATTTAACAAAGGATAAATTTGGAATTTGTTCCAACCTAATCTTTTCAAATCAACTTGGGACCAAACTTAAACTAAGCGTCCGGTATAAATTTGAGTAGAATAGTAGCTCTTGATCGTAGCTTGGATTATAATGTGATGAGAGAAGGTAATCCAGACATTGCTTTCTCCTTGAAGACACCATAAATATCACAGATACAAAATGTCAAAGAAACTACGTAAATCACCACATGAGTTTTTCAAACATACACGTTCATACTACTTGGCCTCCAATAAAATAATAAGTCGCTCTGCGCTTAAAGGGGGTAACATCAGTAGATAGTAGCCCCCACAGATTAAGCGACAAGCCTTATCTTTTATCAGGCCCGCGGTTCATCAGAGGCAGGGAGTCAATCAATAGATGCTGTTGCATGTTCAAGGGACAGGGCGATTTTGGCTTCAGAGGGTTATCTAGTTTTACAGAAAACAAGTCGGTATTATTTGTAATTATATCTCTTTGTTTTCTTCAACTTTCCCACAAGTGTATAGCCTACGGTTATATACTTGTTCGCGTGTTGTGTTCGGAGATATCTGAAGCTTAACATCCGATATCCGTATCATATTCGCTTCTGAACGATCATGGCGTACGGGTATTATGTCGATAATCACTGATGTCAGAAAACTCACGATATTGATTGGGATATTCTCTTTCCTATGTTTATTTACCCTTCGCTTTTTTATTTTATTAGGAATGCTAAATTAGGATTTTCAACCGAAAGAACTAGGTGAAAGAGGACCGTTAAGTTGTTAACATGTCAGAAAATCTGTCACGCAAGAAGAAAGAATAAAGACCCCCTCCCCCCCACACCCTAACACACATATATACATACATACACATACTGGATAAACAGTGCGTCCCCTAAAAAAACTATACACTTTTGAAATGGCTGCCGAATAAAAAAAAAAAAATTATTCTGGGCGAAAAGTTTTATATGTATGGAAAGTTTATAAACTCAACTTTCATATGACATCAAAAGGTCCGAAAATCACTCTCAATTTGTTAGGCTCCAAAGGATTTACCTCTCACAAATTGGAAGGCTAATTCCTGCGCAACCTAATTTTCAAACCCTTTACAAAAGTGAGCAGTGCTCACCCAAGCATGAATTATTTTCGGACTTTTTGGTGTCATATGAATGTTAAGTTTATGAGCCTTCCATACATACAAAACTTTTCCCCCAGAATCATATCTTTTTTTTATTCGGCAACCATTTAAAAAGTGTATAGTTTTTTTGGGGGACACACGGTATATGACAATCTGAATGTATTAACCTCGAAATATTAACATGAAAGTGTCAAAATATATGACGAAGTATAAACAGACAAGGAAAGGGAAAGGTGAAAAGAGACAGAAAGAGAGCGGAAAATTGGTGATTAGGGTTGTAGATCATTTGACAAAAGTGGTACTCCGGCGGAGGGAAGTTACTTTTCACTCGCAAGCGACACTAACACGTTCCTCCTTGTCTCCTCTCTCTCTATGACATAGACATCTTCTTTTTCAATCGACACAAAATATCCTTGGGGGTTCGACTCAAGAATGAGGGATAATTGACCCCTTGGGTGCAGTCCATCTTCATAACCTGGCTAACGTATCTCATTTCTTCGCAATACGAAGAAAAAGACATGGCATGAATTTTGACTAGCCGGTGTTAACATGTTCTGCCATTGACCTAGTAATTATTTATATTGGCATGTCAATAGTGCATTAATTGAGTAGCTTTTTCGGGATGCATGGCGCATTAACCCCTATGCATCAATGTATATATGTTATTGGGAATATATTGTGGTATATTGGCAAATTATACCTTGCTGAGGATGTAGCCAGACTTTTTAAGATTAATTCTCACGAACGCACATAAATATTGCAGAGCACCGTCAACATAGTCGTAAACTCTTTTAAGAAATGAACTTCAGGTCAAATACCCTTTGCCTATCGTGCTAACATTTCAATAGGTGACGCACAGGCCTCCGGAACTTGCCTTAGGTTGATATTTGAAAATCTTTATGATGATGTTTATCGTTTGAGACGCGCATTGCCCTCAACAACACTGAAAAAAAAATAAATGAATATGCTAATTCTTCACGTAGAAGCTGGCTAAGCAAAAAGCTACATTAAATATTGATCGCCTTCATCTTCGCAATCTTTACATCCACATTTACCCCATAAACTAGGAAAATAAAAAAGAAATTACCGAATGGCGAGCAAGATATATTCTTAATGTCAAGATTCGTGTTGTCTAAAAACTATTAACCCATTATTAAGAACTGGATTAGGAGATCATCATCGACCTACAAATTTGTTCAGTGATTACGTTTCGGAGTCATTAAACAGCGATGGAGACTTTGTTTATTGGCGTTTTGTTGTGAATAATTGACGAGGCTAGTTCTTGTGGAGTGAAATGTAAATTTACTAACATGCAGATGGAGATCAAAGGGTAAAGGGGACGGGAGAGAGGGTCAGGGGAGGGGGGGGGGAGGGGAGAAGGATAGGGAGGAGAGAGAGAGAGAGAGAGAGTGTGTGTGCGTGTGCGTGTGTGCGCGTGTTAGTGTGTTAGTGTGTGTGTGTGTGTGTGTGTGCGTGTGTGTGTGCGAGTGCGTGTGTGTATATATGTGTTGGAGAATCAAAAGAGAAATATAAAAGAATGCCCATGTGAAAGCATAAGTACCATCATATGTGGAATATTGTATGATCTGATTAATAATGATTTTTCGAATCGTCATACACAGGCAGGGATAGTATTTGAGAGTGAGAGAGAGAGAGAGAGCCAGAGTGAGAAGGGTGAAGAAGAGAGGATACATTATCAACTTATGGGGCTAGGATGCCAGGTTGTGTAATAAAGTTAATAGCAATGCAAGGTCCCTTATATCATCGCGTTATGAATTTTATAGAAAATAAGATAAAGATACAACTCTGCCGAATCTGGATTCACATGTGTGCTAGGCGTTCAACATTGAATGTAGCACATTTTACTTTGATTACAAAAATTAGTTTTACAATGTTTTTATAAATTTTACCTTCGATGTTCTGAATGTATATTCTAATCAAGGAACGTCGAAACACGTTAGAGAGTTTGTATTTGTATGAGTGAGGAGGAGGAATAATACCTTTATGAGGCACGATGGTTGTAATTGTAGTGGAGCAGTGTTCTCGAAACGGTAGGTTCCAGATTCAAAACCAGCGCATTGCACTAATACCGTTGGATTACACATTAACCGTAATCAAGCCGGGCTATGCTCTCTGACTCAATCTATAAGAAAAAAGATAAAGCATTTCCACTTCTATTCACACGTCTAGAATACTTTATTTTTTGATAGGTTGTTTCGTATTACCTATTATGACACGTTTTCAGGGTATGATCTCCTAAACGCTCTTACTTATGTTTTTTCTCTCTCTCTCTATCTCTCTCTTTTTCTCGGATTATATCCATTCTTATGCAAGATTTACATTAAAACCTCATGCTACCCATTTGTATTGCAGTATAGCATATACCTTTCATGAAAACCAATTTGTTTTCTAAACATAATAATTATTAAAATGCCATTAAGAAAGTAATTAATTAAAGGGGCTTTCAAGCACCACATGGTATACACTATTACGTACGCGTTAGCCATTATTGGTCGGTTTTTAAAACTTTGTTACCCTCACAATTAGAAATATAATAACTGGTAAGGATCAAATCGATTACGGTATGTTATCAAAACTCCCTCCGGACAGCTCAATCTTTCCTCGCCTTTAATAGTGACACATCGCATTTAGACTAAATCAACTTTCAAAGTAATTGAAAATGTAAAGAACTTATCCAGCATAGTAAACGCCCGGATGCCTTAGTATGGGATGGAATAATTAAAAAAAAAAAGAAAAACTGTCCACCTTTCTGAAGAAACCGCGTTTCACATTAATTGTACACGCTTTGAGGTTCAATCATAACTGCACTCATAAGCAGAAGTAGTTTTTAACAAAGGTTAATATACTTTGGCATACATCAATGGAATTTCTGGCTTTTTACAGTGCATCATCTCCACAAGTTGTACTAATAATCAGCAAGAAGACAACAAACTCAATTTTGATGTAAAGTATCCTTAGGTTGAAGTTCGAATCGAAAAGTTAATAGTTATCTAATTCTATAAAGGATTCGACACAAAAATATGGCCAATGATACTGCCATTAACATTCAACACCCTTCTGATAAAGATATCATTGCATAAGAGTACCAATGATAACTATAACTTTTCCAAGAAAATGTTAGTTGTCATTCAGCTTTCGTCCAGACATCATTTACTCCTTATTTTTTGTCTTTTTCTCCGCCTCTCCCTCATTCTTCTCAACATCCATATCTCTGTATCTCTCTCTCTCTCTCTCTCTCCCTTTCTCTTTTCCTTTTTACTCGTCTCTCCCGTCATAATATTTTCCACGCTCACAAACACACAAATATGCAACATCATACTATCCCACCCGCCCACCTACCCACACACGCAAAAACATATCGAAGGTCGTACAACACATTTTTATACCTGCCTAAAATATTAACAAGTTGTAAGTGATATCAAAGCGACGGCTTTTGATTAAATGAATTATGCAAAATGAGTTAAAGGCATCACAACACCTACAGAAAGACGAAGGTTGATAAATATCGGTAAAACACAAGTAGATTATCCCCTGATGCCCAATGATGATAATGGATATTGAGGGCCATGCCTGACCGAACAAACCCGTAATGCAATTGTCTCTCGGAACAAACACAATTTTCCAGAAAGCTTTGAATTGCTTTTCAGTCATTTTCATTTGCATTATTGTGAAATTAAACGAAAAATTATTAATTTTATTAAATATTTGAAGAGGAAAAATGGGCTGGAAAAAAGGTGTGGGGAAAGGATTGTGGTGAGTGTCAATCGACCTAAATACATATAAAGAAAAAAAAAGAGATAAAGAGAGAGAGAGAGAGGGAGAGAGAGGGAGTAAGAGAGAGGGAGAGGGGAGGGAGAGGGGAGTAGAGATAGAAAGAGAGGAGGGAGAGAGAAAAAAAGAATGAATATGTAGGGAGAGAGAGAGAGAGAGAGAGAGGAGGGGGTGGGGGAGAAAGAGAGGGGGAATTGGTAGTCATGGTAGAAAGTGAGTACGGGTGACATAGAGTGTGAGAGTGACAGACGTGCAGAGAGAGAAAAAATGCATAGGGAAATATTGAAAATTTCACTTTCCTCTTCATTTCGCGCGTTCTGACTTGGTAGAGGTATTCTACAAAAGCACCTAAAAAAGATAATCTAGATCACAACCACAGATCCATTTCGTCGGTAATTAGTGACTAGCTTATGACTAGTCGACTTCATGAAAAAAAGCCGCTTTCATTGAAAACTGTCTAGTTTAGAATACATTATCCAAAAGGTAGTCATCACGTTGTGAAAGCTTGATTTTACAGGTGTTGAAAAGATATACATTTAAAAATTACTCCGGGTCTTTGATTATATTTATGATTTCGAGACTTTTTCGCAAACAACATATTATTTGTTAAGTTGGTAGCTCTCCTAGTGTGCCCTTTTATTTTAGACAAAATCGACAAAATAAATACAAATTTCACTTTAAAACTCGGATTTTTAAAAGTCAAACTAACAAACAAAACTACTTGCAAGACATTAGGGGAAATGTTTAATATGTTTAGAGATTAGCTTTTTAATAACTGAACTAAGATAAGTATTACAAAAAATAAGGGGTGTTCAACCAAACTGGGTATGAGTTTCAAACACGGTATGTGGGATAAAAACTATCAACCCGAGATGTCTCGTTCTCTTGAATGCGAGCCGGAACAAATCTCCCAACGTTAGAAAGTAGATGATTATAATTAATCAAATTCTTGACACTGCGCTTTCGTGGAATTTATTTTTCCAAAATGGTATGCTTCCGCGCAAGAAGGAGAAATATGAGAACTAAAATCACGACCTAGAAATGATTGGTTTGACGTCACTTTCCCCTTCTTCTCAAGGTCAAGTGTTATCTTAATTATCAGAAAATCTTGATCATCAAGATTCCAGCCGTCATTTCAAAATTATACCTAAACTATCTATCCTGGGAAAGCAGTGAACTTTATTTATCCTATTTCTAAAAGAGTGTAAAGTTAGAAATTCGGGTAACAATTGACAATGTATGAAAGCTTTCTGTTGTAGAAACGTGTATCTCTTCATATTATGTGCTACACAAGCATATATTTCATACTATAAAGTCAAATTAAGATCGCACAGTAAATTCAGCCCAAGTATACTTGCGACAGTGGTCTCCATCATCTTAACGACGAGGAAACGGAATAAAAACTGTGAATCCAAACGGGATGAAGGCCATTGTCATGAAGTACAAATAATGCAAATTCAGGACTCGTGAAACCATAGTTTACAAAATATACACATACAAGGATGTTGTGACCTTGGTATTAATCCGCTTTATATCAAGATACTTAGTATTTTGTTTGTTTAGGTAAAAATGACCAGAATGCCACTTCAAATTCCCCAAAATTGAATAGGCATCTTTTCGAGGGGAGAAGAGAGAGAGAAAAGCGAGAATAACGTTAAGTGACATCTGTGTAAAATATAAAATTTGCTGAAAGGAAAGTGATTTCTTCTGACTGATTGATTTTAAAGTTCAAAATCTATAATCCAATGAGTAGCCAGTCGTTCTATTGATGGGCCTAATATTATCTTTGTTTTCGCTATTATACAGGCATTTAGACTGTAGGGGATTATCCAAATATTCAAAACATTACAAAACCCGAACGCATGAATACCTTGATCCAGTTTGTGGATTTTTAAATGTATCGATTGAAATTTTATTTATCACTCTTTTGCTTTGAAGATTTCTTACGAAGAGGAGATAATACGTTTCTATAGTAACACGATACAATGCTGCCAATTGTTTGGAGACAGAGGAATGTGAGCGTCATTATTTCGGTACTAAATATTATTCAAGAGTACTTTAAACCCCCAAAAAGCATATTAATTGACGTTATTTCGGTTTCCTTTAGAAATCTTTAATTTTAATAGTATTCTTTGTTTGCTGCCGACACAAGTTGTATTAAAACAGAAAACACAATTGTAAGTATGTATATCGGGACATTTCTTACAATTAGATGATAGAGCTAATGTTTATCCACACGTTTGCATTTAAGCAGCTGTAGATGAAGGTAAATGAAGTATAGCAGTAAACACCAATGCCCAAAGCTTGCCCAAGGTACGACCAAGATTGTAAATAAATGGTTACATTTACAAAAGGGGCCATGTCCCAATCCCTTCGGCAACCCGGGTACAATGATTAACCTCTACGTCGACTTTATTGATTTATACCACTGATATTTTCTCGTCATCCCGCACGTCTTAAAGAATGCACGGTATTAGGTCCATGAGAAAATTAACACATACAAAGATTAAAGCTTAATATTATTTCTTCATAGCAAGCGTACATTAATGCAATCGTGAAGAATTTCGAGAAATTAATTTGGCGGCATGTTAAATACGTTATTGTATTGTCTAAAGAAACCATGTTCGAAATGTGTAACATGCCTGTGTAATATCTGTACTTTTCAAAAGGTGACGCGCTAGACCAAGGTATCTAAAGGGAAACCATATATCATAAAGTGTGACTCTATAATATCTTACAATTTTTAAGTCGTTCTCGTACAATCCGATTAAGTATCACATATCATACCTGAAACAATTAGAAGAAACGCCAGAACACACGTTATGAGAATAACCGTCACTTTTGCCATTTCTTATTAGCAGTTGTCCAACTCTACTCCAGTTAAGAGCAAACAAAAAAAGCAAGACCAAGCCGAATTCCGGCGGCTAACAATCTTCTTTTTTGTAGTTGTGATGTACTGTGTTGCTGTTTCTCCAACCCTGACCCCTTGGCAACAAATCCGTGTTTATATCGATTGGTTTCACAGTCTCCCGAGGTGCGTTTGGAGTTGACAAAATTAACTTTCCCCCTTTTGCCCTCCAAATTTAGGCTATGTGAGAAAGAAAGAAAAACAAGGCTGAAGTCCTAGTATGCTGGTTGATGCGTGTGTTCTGGTGAAAAGAAAAACGATGACCGGGAAACGGAAACACTTAATGCGACGCGTTGTGTTTGTTGCAACGATACTGGTGGAGAAAAGGTAGAAAGTAGTAAATGCTGAATGTTGCGCGCGAATGGGGATGGATGCGTTAGCGTCTGACTGACTTCGCCGCTACCTCTCCAAGAAGTGATAGTTGTCGGAGTCTGTGTGTGTGTGATTGGCTCTTAGCTCGCCCACCCTTAGGTATGCACTATTTAAGGTTTAAATATTTGGAAAGTCATGACTTTTTGACTTCAACTAAAAGCCAGAGTAAATAAGATTATGCACAAATAAATTACTATCATCGTCTCTCGAGAATAAGAAGGATTGCACGGCGACCTGGTAATCGTGATTAATAACAAATATTGCGTAAACCAATTAACGTCAAACGAAGTAGGTAAGAGGAAAAGGAGGTGGGCAACAGACGTCATGTTAAATCAAGTTTCAACTTCCGAAGCTCATAATTTGAAGATAGCCAATATGTGATTGGCTGTTGTATGAAACACAAAGCGATGTAAGAATGACGACGACAAATCTGATCTCGTGAAGTAGTAAGTAACTGATGTGAAAAAGCTTCATATATTATATATATATATATATATATACACACATTTCACAAGAATAACCAGATAGATTTGATGCACAAACGTCATTTTATCAGTCATTCATTTGATATATTTTTTAATAAACATGAATAAAAAATTATATCTAACGTAGATGTAAACACATTCATCTTGTTTTTCCGTTTTCTCACTCTGTCTCTCTGTCTCTTTTATCACGTTCTCTATCTCGCTCTCTCTCACGCACACACACACATACACACGGACTGTGTTCATAAGTACAGACACTGTATAATGGTAGATAGAAAACGAGAACAGAAAAATGGAGGGGTGCAGGATAGAATGGACTTAACCAGGAACAAACACTATTATGAAGATGAATTGCGATGAATAACAGGGTTCAAAGAATCTTCGAGTAGTAGGGAGAATGCGAAATTTAGGTTTTTGACATCCTATGAAAATTTGATAAATAATTGGTCCAAAAAATGTACCGCAGATGATATTTTATAACGAAGATAGATTGTTATTTCCTTGACAAACAAAATTATTATGATAAATTTGTGAGAGCATCACTAACTATTCTTCTTTCATTCCTAAATATCATAACAAGCTATCTAGAAATTGCTATCTTGGACTGCACGGAAAATATAGGAGATACTTTGAACGAACGTACCAAATAAAATTACCAGGAAATTGCAGTGTAGGTAAAAGCTCCAGAGGTGTGATTTAAGTTTTTTTTTAAACGTTCAATTATAAACTGCTTGCTTCAAGTAACAAAAAACCCATGTAACCCTTCATATTTGGCAAATACATTGATTCATATATTAAGGGATGGCGAATTAAGATTTGAAAAAAACTTACAAATATCTTTGATAATACATTTTGTTCTCCAGCTTGGATGTATTGTGAAATAATTAATTATTTTGGCAAAATTTGATATTTACTAAAAATGTCTTAAACAGAGCAATGTTATGAGGTATTAAGTAGAAAACTCACGTTGTCCGATATAATGTACGTTTTTTGTTTATAAAACTGAATGCGCCGATACTTCAAAGATATAAGTAAAGGGGAAAAAAGTTGTCATGCCTTATATTGAAATTCAGATATATATTTGTTTCTATTTATCTTATTGAATGTAGCCTGTGAAATCAATCATTGTCGAAAGTGTGAAGCAGGGCTTAGTTTACATTCAAAGTGCGTTTTTTTGTTGTTACCGTTGCAAATTCAAACTTAAACAACATGTAAAACAAGTTGCTCATTGTTTTTTTTTTTATTTATGTGGATTTTAACATGAATGGATTGGCCCATTTAAATTTCCATTACTTTGACCATAACCTTTGACTCAATTTCATGATTATTTCGTCCGATATAAAACCTACAGAACATTCAATTTGTCTACATTCAGGATTATAAAGCTAAATTGATATGCTGGAGCATTAAGGAAAGTCATTTGAATTTAATAGTATCTTTAAAACTTTTTTTTTTTAAAAGATCACTTGGGATCTGTTATAATTCTAAAGGCGTCATTCTGAAAATATCTGAGCCTGTTTCACTCTTATTAGTTAATATTTCCATTATAATTTTGAATAATAATTTATTTTTAGTTATTCACATTTATTTATTGAGTATGAAAGAAGCTTGCATGGAAAACCCGGAACACCCCCACATAACAAAAACTACTTAAGCGGTTTAGCCGCAAGAGTCCTGTTAAGGAATTGACAAGTTTCTTTTTATACTAATTACAGTTATCTCTTACTAAATCCCTTTTGACAGCTACTATGAATCCGTTTGATCTTTTTCAATAAGCACGTTCTCTTTTTCTACTCCCTCGAATTAAAAAATAATCTTGATGGTACATTGCCTGAGGAACAATAGAGCTTAAGCAATGATGTAATCAGGATTTTTGTTGTTGAATCAGACATTGTTTTCATACAATGTCTTTAAAAGACATAACGGTTACGTATGCTTCAAGGCAGCCTGTCGTCTAATAGAAGTAAGTAATAGGATGATACGGAACATAAGGGTATCGGGCTTATCCAAGAACTATATGAACGGGAATGATATTGGACTCGAATTCATGGACCCGTTTTTAACTCTTTATATGTTGTTTTTTTCTTCTTTCTTCTTCTTCCAAGTATACGTTATTATTACTTCTGCCCCTGGTGCATTCGATTGTCAAGCCTTATTGGTTTTTACGGATGCACCATTTTCCATTTGTGATATGGTTTATACCTTCATATTTTCTTTAAATTTTGAATACTGTAATATCAATTTATATGTAATTTTGATATTGATATCTGTTATAAAATCCCATATTTTATATTTGTATATATTGTCATGATGATGGAAATAAATGTCAATTTAAATCCCTGTGCCACATTGTCTTAGTCATAGGATTGATACACCAAAGTCTTTAATAATATTTAACTAGTTTCTGAGCAAAATTAATCTATATCGTTGTGAAAAAAAGGTTGTCATAGAGCTAATCAAGTCATGAAATGGATAATTTTGCAAAGCAACAACACAAAGTAATCCTTCTGTCAATTGGTGCTCAGTTTAGTGTGCAAAATTAAATGTGTGGCAAATGAACGACCGTGCAAAGAGGCAAATAAAACAATCGAAATGCTTTTTAAAATCTCTACAAATCCTCATCTGTACGCATGCCAGATCGACAGTTTTTTAAATGAAATTAAACCCCGGAGACTTTTTTCTGAAAGAAAAACCGTATCACACAGAGAGAATAGTAATGTCTTTAATACACGATTTTACCATTGTGTTAGATGTTTATAATGATGATAAAATGAGTCATAACGAGTTATCATTGTTTAACATTTCATTGGGATAATGGAAAAACTGAGGCCGTCGTAATATGTTGATAAGTCGGTAATATAATCATATTGTAATTGTATTCATTGCCTATTATATTAGACCAACAACAAGCCTGGCGGATCCCTCTCAGGACAGCCGCCCAATCAAGCCAATACTGACGAAACGTCGAACATCTCTCCTCTCTTGAAAAGAGACCTTCGGAACTATTCTGCAAATATACTGTAGTTCATCAACCTTTCTGAAACTCGGTTCTTGACAAAACTGGATTATTTCGATGAAAGAATAAGCAATTGTTGTTTAAAAGACTATCCCACATTACCTTACTTTGAAATCTTTGAATATAAAATATATATATATGATATTATCAAGATCTTTGAAAATATTCCGGATTCGGAAAATGGAGAGGTTTAATTAATCCCTATGAAATAGTTGTTTGTTATAGTTTCTATAGTAAGAATAAAAGGACAATTATATTGATAGGCAATGTATTTTCCCGGTTTATGCTCTGGTAGCGGACCAAATCAAATTAAGGAAATGGATTGGAACGAACGGGTTGATTGTCATTAAAGACTGAATACAATCCTTCCGTTGTTGTAAAGTTCATTTGGTCAAATTTGAAATTACTGTATCATGATAATTATTTGTGAATACTTTCGATCAGTCAAACTTTAAAGATGTACATTAATGGAACCAACTTTCAATTTGATAAATACTGTACATAAATTGATTGGCTTTTATTTGAGGAATTACAAATAGAATTATCAAATAGTTTTCTATTCTAATATAACCAACATTTTGAATAAGAAGATCAGTGACTCACTCTCTTTCTGACATCTCTCACTCTTTCAAAAACATATCTTTTCTCACTCGGTCGTTTCTCTTTCCTGTATATTCCACTCTCTTAATTCCCCCTCTTTCTTTCTCTCTTCCACAATACAACGTCTTAATACAACTGTAAATGAAAAAGGGTATTGTAAAATAATCAAAATAAGAAGAAACATGTTGCATATTCGTTTAGGCGAATATTGATGGACATGAATCGATGCAAGAGAGACGAAGGATAACATTGGTACAATTTTCTTCTTTTTCAATAGTTGTTCAATTATAGCTGGAATTCAGAGTTTGCGCCTGTCATTTTTTTGTAAGCACATGTTAATCTGAAGGATAGGATTGAAATATTAACAAAAAAAAGGATACATTTTTTCGTTTGTTAATCTATTCATGTTCCCCATGGTTAGTTCCTAATGTATGCAGTTTGAAAAGTGTTTAGATTGTACAGCAGATCTTGTTTATATTTTCTTCATTTTTCATTCATACTATGTTTTCTGTAACAAAATCTCAACTAGATATTGGGTTTGGCCCCTGTTTCATATCTTTACCTTAAAATCATGCTCCTGTGCGTGCAATTGAATATTCCAAGCCAAAGACATTTACAATGGACCTTTTAATGACTAGAATGGAAAGCGATTTCACGGACGACCTTTCACAAAAAGATGCCTTTTGTGATAAGAACAACCCAAGGTTGCTTAAATGACCTTTATGTTATACTCATACAACAAAAATTGATATTCGGTCGAATAACTAAAAATGATTAATATTTACATTGAAATTTCAATTTTGCAAATTGGCAGCTGCTGGCGAGCCTGGGTATATATATATATATATATATATATATATATTCCCCCTTCTTCTTCAGCCACCACTTATATAAGTATCTCATTCGTCATTATATTATTATTACATCACAATCAAGGACACAAAGAAGCAAACCATAAAAATATATATACTCTACTAAGATTCAGGATTATAGGGTTAATGTTGCTTGTGTGGTAAGATATCCTGCATATTTGTTTAACATATTTGCATTATTTACTAATAAGGTATTTTTTCAGTAAATGTTCATCATTGTTTGATATAAAAGATCGTTCATTATCTACCAATAATTTGCAGATTGTGTAATTTCTGTGATAACTCATAGCGCTCAGCAGTGAGCACCTTCCTTTTTCGTAGCTGTCATGCTTCGTGCTATCTTCGGTAGATAGCAAGCCATCTTCGTTAGATAGCGAGTGGGCTTCCCTCCCAAATGGTGCCGGTTCCGTTGTGGCAGTTGGGGAGGAAGGGGGGGGGGGGGAAAATGTGCCTCCACCACAATGGGATTCTTCTCCTTCAAGAAGAGGGAGATACTTTCAGGGGTTCTTTTGTAGATCGAAACAGTGTCAATTCTACTTTTCTTACATAGTGCGTAGTAATGGTGAAATTGATGTAGCATCCTTGGTAAAGATAATGGGCTCCATTCAGGTCGATAGAATTATAGCCATACATAATCATAGTATGCCTTTTCTTCTCCCATTTTCCATTTCATTGGTGTAGAGGCCGCCCGAAGGTATGTTAAACAACTATTTTCAAACAGGGGAGAAAATGCTTTATTTCAATACCGTTAATGTGGCGAAAGACTACCGCGTATGTCGATGAATATAGTAATTGAAAACAACACTTTGTTCCAGGGGGATGTGACGTCTTTTGCATGGACAAAAAACTTTCACTTTGAATCTTGAGAGAGAGAAAGAGAGAGAGAGAGAGGGAGAGAGAGGGAGAGAGGGAGAGAGGAGAGAGAGAGAGAGAGAACAGACAGAAGAGAGAGAGAGAGAGAGGGAGAGAAAGAAAACGAGCGAAGCGGTCGAGCAAAACTTGTGATATTTCATTCCAATGCAAAATAATTTTGTATATTATAACACTAGATTCTACAGAAACTACAAAATATGTCGCATATCTGCCCAAATATGATGTGACAATAATATTGCCCAAATCTAAGTAATTTCACGTTTCTCAGGGGGAGGGGGGGGGGAGGTTGTAACTGCATTCTTTGCCCCCCCCCTCCCCACACTCTTATGAAACATTATCAATGAAAATGAATTCTAATGTGTTTCAAGAACCACGTCGGCAGAATAAATAGATTGATCCACAAAACTGATAGCACGAAGTGTCATATATATCTCAGGGCAGACCGTCAGAGACAGCTTGAGTGTAATGTTACGTCAATTTTTGTTCCACATTTCTACAAGATACATAATATTATCTTCATGCTGAATTAACATAAAAGCTTGTCTTATTATGATTTTTTAGCACATGGTCTTTGGAATGGCGATGTAGTTATGATAATTACTCCGGTATCAATGTCTGTCACCATTGCAGTGGAATATGGATGATGTAATGTACTTGATATAAGATTAGAGATGATAACCTGCTCTCCAGCTACTACAGGAGAGATGTTGATTGTAAGCTGGAGAGTGGTGTAAGAATAGGCAGAGAAAGGGACGGAAAAGAAGGAGTACGTTTAGTACAGAAGATTGTATTTGATGGAGAGCGAGATAGAGAGAGAGAGAAAAAGAGAGAGAGAGAGAGAGAGAGAGAGAAAAAGGAGTGTTAGAAAAATAAATGGAGGCGGAGGAGGATGGGGGAAGAGAAGGTGAGAGATTGAGAGAGAGAGAGAGAGAGAGAGAGAGAGAGAGAGCAAGAGTGAAATATAGAGAGAAAAATGGAAATAGAGAGTCAAACAGACAAACGCAAACGCAGAAATAAACAGAAGAAGGAAAGGGAACAAACTATAGACAGAGACAAAATATCAAAGACAGAAAACAAGATAAAAATAGGTCGGAAGAAAGGGGGAAATCGAAAGCGAAAGGAAAGAGAAATTGAGAGATTCGGGGACACTATAAAGAAAGTAAAGGAGATACATAACAATAAAATGACTCCACGTTCTTGTACGCAACTCGCACATTGAGCTTTCATAATCATTCACGCGAGATCTACGATGAGAAATAGAAAAATAACCACTACCCTCCCAACAGTACAAATCATTGAAGCAGTGGTATGGAAACAATTTCAGCAAATAATTGAGATTAAATAGCAGTCATTCTCACTTCAACTGTGAGATCAATCTCTATTATATTCCTCAAACATAACACTATCGCAATTCTTGACTTTCCCTCTCATTCTCCCTGGTATGTCTTCTGGAAAGAGGCACGTATTGTATTGACGGCATTAATTTTCGGTGCCACGTCCGCTAACCCATGGCTGTTAGATGACGGGTTTTGCTGTTAATTATTCATACATGAATAGATTGGCCGCCTGTTAGATAGGCGAGATCCAGTCATGCTTCTATGGCCCTATCATCAGATCATGCCGATTTATAACAACCCGGAAAATCATAAAAAAAAGTTCGGCCATTATAATTACACCCATTCTCCCTTTTTATTACGCTAATTGTCCAGGACACGGGTGAATTTTGTAGCGTCGCTTTCCAAATCGAACTGCCTTTGTATGTCTGAGTGAGTTTTTCTTTTCCTCTGAATTAACGGTACAGTTATAGTCTTGGACTATTAAAAAAGCTACTTTTAAGCTACATAGTAATGCTTTAAAGTTATTGAGTGGCAAATGAACAATGGAGTTAATACAGTACTGGACTAAAATCAAGAAAACTATGAAATTTAAAACCAGAAAAAGAACTATTCCATACACAATCCAATACCATACATATTTAGGGCAATATGCAATTTGATTGTAATTTCTATAATAGTGACAAGATAAACCTCTAATTTTGTTATCTTCTCGAAAGTATTATCTTCTTTATTTTAATTTTCTCAATGGGATTGCCAAAAAGACGGCCTTACTCCCAATTGACGCAAGGCGAATTTAATTAAAACAAGTGAAGCAGCCGGAATTTTTCTTGGGAGGGGGGGGGGG
>BEXV01000433.1:118083-132314 GCA_003118195.1 Hemicentrotus pulcherrimus
GGGGGGGGGGGAGAAAACTGTTTACTGAGATGATTATCAGTGATTAATATATCCGTTGCAGTAAATTATACAATCAAAGTACAAACGAGATGTAACAAAGGAATAATGTGACAACTGTATATCAAGGGGAGCGACTTGGGGGCTGCTGCCCACATTAAAGCTCCAGGCCGAAAGGTACTTCATTTACTTGCTGTCTATCGACAATTTAAACAAAAATGTATAATCGATAATATCATTTTCTTTAACTACATTACATGCATTAAATTCGCTATGGACATCGATACGTCTGTTTCTATACTGGTTTATTTAAGAACCTTCCTATTTTGACCGAAAATATCATATACGGATTATTGATTTATGATGGAGATCAAGTTCGTTCATACCAGTTATTACGTTACAAATTCTGCTTCCTCCGCGCTTCTTCATTTTAGAAGAGAGTTCAGGGATTTTCTGACGGGGAGGGTATAATCCTGCAAGCGGAACAATTAGGTGGAATATTTGTTTGGGGGTACGTACTGTGTACATACTATTACAAAATCAGGCTAGACCGGGGAGGTATATTTGCCCCCGCCCATACCCCCTTGAATAATAATAATAATAATAATAACTTTTATTTACCCAGGGTAGCCACTTCAGTTATGAAACTGTTCTTCCAGCGGGCCCTGCATAACATAATATTTTATTACTACCCTTCTCCAATCTAATATGGTGAGCGTCTAGCTAGAAGGCAGAAGGTCCCATTGTTATAAGTCTTTGGTATGACTGGGCCGGGGTTCGAACCCACAACCTCCCGTTCATGAGGCGGGCGCTCTAACGACTGAGCCACCATACGCCAATGCAATAAAGTGTACTTTATAAACTTGATCCGTCGGAGCCGAGATCATATTCATGAGGAGTTCAGTCGGATGTAATCCATGAAATGTAAATTATCTTTGAAACATGAAATCCAACATACCGCAATTTAATTACACTCAGGCATTGGATTAAAATGATTGAAGCCCCTATTTACCCATCATCCAATAATTTACTCCCACACTTGATTTGTTTGTATTATCTGTGTGAATTCAAGTAGGGATACAAAAATATGTTTTGCTTCTTCTTTATGTTATACATATTTTATGATTCTGCATAAAAGTACTTTTGCAAAACAAAGCCTAAAATATCTGGGCCCCGTCTTACAAAGAGTTGAGATCAATCTCAACATGGCAATGGCCTATCAAGATCATCGTTACATGCGCGTATTGTACATTACGCGCACTATCAACCAATGAGAACCGTTGTTTTAAAACTGCGATCGATCGCAATTCTTTGTAAGACGGGGCCTTGATATTATTAAGCCACAATTTAGAATTTAATTTCCGTTTTCCTGATATACTGAGAGTTTATACTTATCCCTTAATGCCTATATCCTACTTATCTAAGTCATGATAACTTAGGATTATGTATGCTTGAGGAAGTATTACTTGTCTTTGCAGTTGTTTTGTAATGAGAAACACTTGGTAAATTTGTAGGGGTGGACAATCGAGGATCTATTTGATGTTTGTCCAAGGCGTTTGGTGTTGTCCTGGGAACTCAAAGATTTTTCCCACCACCACATACTGTAGATTTGAATTTGCTGGCTAATTGCAAAAATAAGGCCATTACAATCTAACTTAATGGTATATAATCAGCTTTTAAACTTATTTTTTGAACGATTGTGAGACAACATGGTAAAGGTGGAACAGGACAGAATAGCAATTCAACCTTTGCAATGACGACCTTACGTAATATGAACGTTATTCTAATGAGACAGGGCATTATTTTTCGAAAATAGCTGCGATCCTCTTGAATGCAGAAAAAATCAGAGAAAAGGGCGGCGATTAAATACATCAAACCACTTAAAACCAAATTATTAGTGTTTAAAATATAGAGAATCACTTAATCCAAGCAAATATCAAATTGGCAATTTTTTGATTAGTGGATTGTGACGTAGTCACGGCAACTCTCCCGTTTGTCGTGTACAAAAAACAAAAACAACAAAACAAATCCATTTTTCCCCTTAGGGCACTTCTAAACGTATATTATGGATAAAATATTATTACAGATCCTCCAAACAAAAAAAAGATCCTCCTGAAAAATATTTCTTTGACAAATTGACATTTTAGCAATTTTGTGTGTTGGAGGAAATGGAGGAGTCGTCCACCACTTCATCACAGTGACATTACCGATTCAACCAATTTGAAGTGCCCACACGTAAAGCGATTACAACTGTCAAAATGTGTAACTTTCTTATTTTTGTCCGATTTCGTTCAAACGTTTACTAATCTGCTTCTCTATTTCTTAGCTTTCTTTTAAAGTAATTTGCTATTAAGGTTGGATTTGCTTTCATCGAACATGAAGAGCCAGCACTCATAGTGACAAACTGAGATTTTAATAGGCCAACCAATTCAATAGCCCTCGGCAAAATTGTTTGTTATTTACTTTAACGATTCACAATTAAAACGTTGTGTAGGTTAAACTATGCAGACCTGCAGCTAAAACACTTTTATGATTAAAGTAGTCATACTCTCGAAGGAATAGGATTAGAATAATTTTGGATGTATACAATCTCAGTATCAACAAATATAGTGCACATCAAAACAAGTATACCCCACTTTAGTTGTTTATAATTGGAATGTTACAAACGATCTGACTTTAAAATACATTTCATGGAAAAACCTTAACTTGTTTTCTGCCTATAAAAACCCTATTCATAATTCAAATGAGCCAAAGGGTTTTTAAAAAGTGCAGTCGAAACTTCCTTGTACCCAGTTTGGACTGATCGACCGAATACTGACCCTAAACAAGGGTTGCGAGAGGAGCCAATATTTTTTCATCATAACAAAGAGAATATTATAGATTTTGCTTATAAATGAACTTTTCCTTGAGTCTGGGTTGTAATAGACCTAGTCACTTCTCTATTTCAAATCCACAAAATCATTGCCATACAGTCTAGTCGGCAATTGTTTTCAGACTGACACAACAATGTAAAAGGCATTTGGCCCACATTCATTGCTTCACCCTAAACTTGATACAAGAGGATTTTGACAGTACTATTTGAAAAAAGCTGCTGCGTAGCCATCCTTGGCAGCAGCGTTATGAATAAGATATCATTAGACAAACTATAAGACACTCCTCAAATGACATATATATCAAGCTCACATAGATGTTAAATTATAAATGGGATTCTACAAAAGTTTAGTATACTTTTTTGATACACAATGTATAGGCTTTTTTTTCATTTACAGCCCCTAACATAATCTTAAAGCACAACACCTTATATACTAACAGGTTATGTATTTTGAAGAATAGAGGCTTACTAAACTCGTCTTTAAACATATATTTCAATATTTGATAATCGTACCTAATCAATACAACCAGATTGAGTTTGACGACCACCTTATTGCGGCTGAGAGAGTCTTGTCAAAGAGAACCCCAGGCCATATTTTTTTTTTTTTTTTTTTTTTTTTTTTNAGAAACATTGTTTTATAGCTTAATTAATATCTTGACCCTGAGAGGGCGCTATACAACATAAAGAGTTTGTTATTGATAATTTCATAACTTTAGACTCGATTTCAACCGCGAAAGCGATCACTGCATATTGTAGGATGTTTATTTGAACCGAATTCATGACCCCATACCAAAGCTTTGTATTACCTTTAACCAAGCGTTAAAAAAAACAAACAAAGTGATCCGCGTCGGCCCGTTCACGGATTCATCGCAGAATATGAATTGTGCATCATTCTGAAACTCGTCAAATGCCATTTACACGCCTTCGGAGATAATTGTTACTCATTTTTGCTAGCGAGCGAGAAAGAAAAGAAATCAAAACAGTAACTAAGATATAAATAATATGAGCGGGCACCCTGCAGCCAAATGTACAAGAATATGAGGATATACGAAGAAACCAAATTGCCTGGTATTAGTCCCTAATCTATTAGTCCCTAATCCCAATGTCGCAAGGGAGTGGAGCGAACGAGCGTGGTAACAATGTTCTTTCGATAAAAAATATAAAACATATTTTCTGGCACTTTGCTGTCAAATCCTCGTTGCCAATATATGGAATTATGGAGGTATTTAGGCAATAAATAATTCGAGCGAGCAAAGCAAACGAGGAAGAAACACACAGACATTACAGACTCTAATTATAGCGGTTATCGACGTTATTCCAGAATATATATTTTTTAAGGTAACTTAATTTCTCTTGCGGCACCCCGGTTGAAAAATGCTAGGTTAAACATCCAACTACCCCTGAATTTGCTTTCCTCAAACCGTAAAGCTACGGAGGAAGTTTTCAGCTATGATGGAATGAAAAGTTTTACGACATGCTCATAATGAACAAGCCACTAATACGTCACACGCAAACACTTATAATATCACTAACGTGTATAGTGCATTTTAATGACGAAATTTCTAAATGAAATGTACTGTCGGTACACCATGGCGGAACGAGAGACTGGAGCTGGGGACAACGCCGACTGACGATGCAAAATGAAATAGTTCCGAATTAAGCTATTACAAACTGTACCATAAGAAATGGCCATTCGCAACTATTACAACTTTGCCAGTTTGGCTTTGTTCGTGGAGCAAATCCCACACATTTTATATTGAAATTAGCTCACTATTAGAGGTGCTTAGATTGTAGTGTAAGTTTTGGTTTGATTTATGTGAAATTTTATTTTGTAAGTTTCTTATAGACTTATCGAGTGGGGCGTAGGTGCAGTGGTTAACACAAAATTCTGAGATGGTGACTACAAGGAAATGTGTGGGGGTACGGGTAAACATTTGATATTTGTTTTATGTGAGTGTGCAGAGCCTCTGTCGATTAGGTCTTCGGGTGAGATACGAAGCATGCAACCGTTTTGAAAATCATCCATGTTGCCCTATATCTTTTTACCTTGCTCATGATTTAAAGTTACCCCAACGGCTTGTAAACTTTCTAAGATAGCTATGATTAATTCAATATTTTGCTATGTTTCAGTACAGATTAAGATTCGACTGACAATTTAATTGGAAACTGTTCGTGGTAGATGATGTCGAGGTAGAAAGACACAAAAATAGGATGTTTTAGACGATATAAAGAGATATTTCGCAAATCAGAACAGGCACCATGGTAGAGAGGTTTGCCATATAAAACAAAGCTACGTTATTTTGCATTATAAAACGGGTTCTAGAATCTAACTGGTCAAATGACACCACGCGACCGTGAATCACTCTCTCCTATACCACACCTACCGTGCGAAAAGGTACCCATCAAAAAGTGTTATAAACTGGGTTCAAGAATGAAGCCAATGAGAAGCGTCGAAATGGATCACGTGTCCGTGCATTAATTTTTACCATATGAATGGGGAGTGCATTTTGGTGATAACAACCGTCAACTTCTCGACTTTATACTCGAATTGCAGAACCATGATACCATCTTATAAAACAAATAGTACATGATTTTAGCTCGTACATTAGTGATTTGCACTGCATGTGGTGAAGTCGAAATGAGACGGACAACGAACTCTCGTTCATTATCCTACTGTCACAGTGTGACTTAACCTGCGTGCAGTGCATACTCACTAAGGCACGAGCTAAAACATTTATTATTCGTATAACCATGCTAAAAATGATAATGCTCAGATGCCTGTATCCGACTTTAATTTTAAATTGTAGTCCCGGGGGAGTATTCTGAATATCTTTGTTCGCTAAAACTGTGATAATTTGGTATTCTAAAAATTCTTTTAGCCGTCTTTTATCTGTGGAAGGCGCGCCTCTATTTTATCTCTGACATACAAATGTTTAACCTAGTTATAGTTTAGATAATAAGTCTACCAATATAACCACTGAATAAAACATAAAGACGACTTCTGCGCGTATATTGATTTCGGGCGTAATTAATAAATAACGCATTTTATGTGCGCTCGCTATGCGCTAGCACGCTATAGAATGGAAATTAACTAAACCATTCCTCTCCGATCCCCCGCTCGAATCAAGCCACATATTGATGTTCGTTCATTCAGTCACAATGGTTTATTAGATACAGACTTTGATGAGAGCCATTCAAGGCTGAATTGATGAGGTGTACAGTATAACAAAATAAAAGAATTGACTACTGACTATTGAAAGTAATAGAAAATCACGATCAAATACGGTGAAACAACAAGTTCGAAATAGGGAAAATTTAATTTATGCTGCCAGAATGACAGACAAAAGAACATGACAAACATTAAGAACCGAGACTGACTATATTAGGCTCTATGGGCGCAAATATTTGAGTGCGGGTATAAAAGAACTGAAAGAAAATATACAAAAGAAGTTACAAAAACAGTGACACAAGTTGTCAGAATACTAACTTTAGTAGTGAAGATACAACAATATTTGAGATTAAAGAGTTTTCAGAATACCGCTCCCGTTTCATAAAAACAGAAAATTAATATTTGAACCTTGTGTATTATTGCTATGCACTGCACTGATTTAACAAAACATTCATTCATTACTATTGCTCCTCATTATGTTAAACAAAACCTCATGGAAAAAAAACATAATTGGTGATAATGAGTCACCCTGTTTAAATATAAATAAATACCAACGAGCCAAACAATGAACACGACATGTCTCTTTCAATTTCCCATTGTGACTTAACCTGCGTGCAATGCGTATTCACTAATTGACTCGCAAACGTGAATTATTCATATAATAATTATTCTCCGTATACACTTTTTTGATAGCATTTGTGTGTTATGACTATCGGGCTTTTAACTTTCACTCAAACTGAAGTTAATCCAGGATTGACTTACTTTTAACAGGGGGATTATCACTATCAATGAAAGGGAAATTAATTCCAATTTGTTTTCGAAATCCATTCAAGGCTTTACCATTATAAATATTGGCATCCTATTATCTTCTCTGCATTCTGATGAACTTAAATAGTACGATTGGGACCTATCAGCAGAGAATTGTCGTTATTGGAAAGGATTTTGTAATCTAACGATTGAGATGGTGATGAATAGTATAAAAATGTACGTATATTAACTATGCACTTATATGATGTTTTTAAAAGCTGTTATTAGAAACTAAATATGAATACCAGAATGTAGGTTCCTTGCTATTCTAGCAAGTGGCGCACCTCATTTTACAGCTATGTCAGTCCTGAAAGCTTATAGCCAATAAGAAATTGTCTAGGTTTGTTACATCTCTCAATGATATAGTACCTCATTTAAATAAGTAAGTAGTCCTTAAGTATGTTCTATTTATCAAATTGACAGGAATTGTGCAAATCTGCTAGAAATATTAATGGCCAGATATTATGTCTTCTTACCCTTGGATGAAAAGCTGAAGGGTAAAAGTTAGAAAAGCAAACAAGAAAGGTGAATCAAGTCAGTGAATGACAAGAATGACATTGTATAATCAACCTCTAGCAAAGATATAGAAGTGTTTGCATATTAACAGCCCCACAAAGGAGGAAATGTAAATGGCGATATCTTTTTAAGATTAGATGAAATAGAATTAGCAGTATGAATGACATAAGTAACGCTAGGCGCTTGAAAGGTTTATTTAAAAAATCCACGAAGAAACCCCAAATCACATAGATACCAATGAGCAATTAAGACTCCTTAAAGATGACCCAGAAAAAAAGATGATGGCCGTTATTCTCTTTTCTTGTAATCCTATTGAAATGTTTAATGTAATTTAGCCAATACATTTGTAATTCTTCTGCCGTATGACTTTCTTTTATTATCTTCGTTTAGCACACAGGACATACTAGAAGGTCCAGTTCAGAAAACCAGGTTACCAGATGGATGTGACGATGATGATGATTATGATGATGACGACGACGATGATGATGATGATAATGATGACGATGATCATGATCATGATGAATCACAACGTTCATATGGCGCCATATTTCTGTTTAAAAAACATTACAAGTCGAAGGCACCACCACCTAAGACAGTTTATCAGACCATTGCTCAATAGGAAAGGTTTCACGCATTATTTGAAGTCTCCTGGGTTGTCAATCCAAGGATTTACCGCAGCTTGTGTTACGTCTTGGTCAATCTTACAAAGAGAGAAAAGGAGTGAGTTCCAAAATATTAGGAGTAATTGATTAAAAGGCAGGACCTCCATAATCTCATTAGATGTGTTACGGCAATCTGGAGAGCAAAAATAGGATATCACTGATATCTCGTCGGTCATCTAGCAGTCATTAAGGTTTGCAATGAATGGGGTTTAGTCTGGGTGACCGCAATCATGCTTGTCTCGAATCTTCCATTTGTAAAGGTTGTATCACAGAGATTCCATTAATTTTGCTAATAATGTATATAATTATGCGTGATAGTGCTGAATATATCCAAAAGCAGTCCCCTTTTCTGCCACAAATTCATAAAAAAATACTTGGTCACCTTGGACCGAAATTTAAGGCTTCTTCCTTCTCTCTTAGACCCATACGACTAGAATACATTCAGCGTAGAGAGAAAGTAAAATAATTTCCATTCTCTAGCCAAGAAAGAGCTACCGATGACCGAGCTACTTGCTCTTTAACAAGGAACAAGTTGATTTCATACCTATACCAGTAAGGTTCGTGCATTTACTTCGTATATACATGTACCCCTTTTTGAAGAACTCTCATCAGCATATGAAACTTTAGGTTTCATTTTCTCCTTTTAAAAGATAACAATGTCTTTGAGTGCCAAACAACTCTTCGGGCATCTTCTTCAACCTCAGTAACTACAGTTACAGAATAGGCCTGCCACTGGCGGATCAAACAAGTATCACAATAATACTGAATGATTGACTACTTCAAGGAACTGTTCTGGCCCCGGTGCTTTTTAACGTCTATATGAGAGACATGCCTTGCACTTGCCTCCCAAACAGGTGACCTCTTACACTTACGAACTATGGCGTACAGGTGATGGGGGAATACATCCAATATGTGCTTGCGTATCAAACACATTAGCCACTGCCTTATACCTCAGCATCCATGCTGCTACATAAGGTCACTTTTGGTGTTAGTACTAAGTGTTAGTAGTGAGAAATACCAGAGATACAGTAGGATGAAATAACGTATATAGTCTCCTCTACACATGAACACATAATATAATGAAAGCAAAAAGATGAAAGAAATAGTCAATACCACCTGGTTACTCATAGAACATACAGCTAGAATACTAGAACATGCATGCATGTACCTCCAAGTCGAGTATTAGGGACTTTTAGATTCGCACGAAGACAATAGGTCTATGCTACGATCGAAGTCCTTTTAATGCACTGCCTTAAATGGACGTCACACGTATCAGTCCACGCAAATCTAAAAGTCCCTATTGTTTCACAGCTTAGGTTGGATGGCGATACCTACTCCCCCAAGATAAAGTATTTGCATTCTTTCAAAACTGTCGCCTTTTTTGTAATGTTGTGTTATACTTCGTAAAAGGGAAAATGTTATGTATTGCTCTTTTACAACTGTGCAAGTCAAATAAATTCTTTCGCGTGAACATCGCTAAATAATAATATCTTGCCCCCAAAATAGGCCCAACTAGCGTCTTTGGTATAAGTATATGATGGAATCAAACGTACATCTACATACCTCTGTATGAGGGAACCTATGTATGAAGAAAAGAGCATAGATGCGTCGTTCGTCTTCAATTCATTTCGTGTCATAAAAACAAATGCATATTGCATCTCTTTTAAAATCATGCATTATGTTTATTTCTGTTTTTATAGTTAGCATCATCATGACCAATATAAGCAAGAGAGAGAAAGACAAAAAGAGAAAGACAGAGAGAAAGAGAGAGAGAGAGAGAGAGAGATGGAGACGAAAAATAGGAATAGAGAGAGAGAGAGAAAGGAGAGAACAAAAAAGAGAGAGGGAGGGAGAGAGAGAGAGAGAGAGAGAGAGAGGAGAAAGAGAAATAAAGAGGGAAAGATATGGAAAGAGAGGGAAAGAGAAAGAGAGAAATGAAAGAGAGGGAAAAGGCACAAAGTCATGCACTTTTGGCCGAATTCAAATAGTAATATTGCGCTGGTGCTCGTGCCGATGAAATACTCCTCTGTCAAAATACCACCATTCCTGTCTCCCACTTCGTCTCCGCTTACTCCTGATTTGTTTATGACTTTAAAAACGTTCATCAGTTCTCCGTATCTAACTAGGGTAAGATTTGTATTATGTAGGGCTACCAGGTTTCATATAGGTCAATATTTCCCCTTTTTGTGGTATTAATTTTTTATATCAGGTCAAATGTTCTTTTGGTCAGTTGGGGAACGATATTACATTGCAAAAGAACATTTGACCTGATATAAAAAATTAAGTTGCAACATTATACACAAAGAATGAAATAAAATATCGAGAACAACACATTAATGCTACATACAGTACACATAAACTCATTTGCATGTAAATATGAATACACGGGTGTTTAGATATATATAATTAGATGATTTAAGATCGCGATAAGTCCGAAAGACTTAATGTATAAATACATTATAAGAAATGTTTGAATTATTTTTATTAAGGGTAAACGTTGGAATTTCCAACAGAAAGTTCATTCAATAGCACGTAAAATGTTGACAGATTTATCTTTGATTTGTAAATGAGATATATCAAGCATTCAAGTTCATTTTGACATGCCTGCGATAATGCAAGATGCATTGCAAGATAGATTTTGTTTTGCTTTGCAAAAGAACAGGAACATTGTATGTAGAAATACTGTCTGGAAATAACTGACACTACCTTGCAGGTTTTTGCCTGATACCTTACTCATACTAATGAGACAGAAGCTAGACCGACATCATACCCACATAACGAACAAGCGTTTGCATTACGGCAAATGGCTTAGAATTGGTAGGTTTGGGTCGGTTTGGATTTGAATTGGCGGGTTGAGTGAGGTATAAAGTCATTTAGATAAGAAATCTAAATATGCCTCTAGAGCATAGGATAATCTACTAGAAGTGGAAAGCCTTAGAATCACGTGATAGCCAGACCGTAACAATTCTGAAATGTACATGTAAATATTCTGACCTGATGGAGATCTTTTGAGGGCCCTCCACACTTGATTTGTAAGCTGTAACGCGCGGTATATACCTTTAAAGTTACCCGACATTTGCTCCGAACCCCATTGATACAGGCTATATTTCATGAGAAGTACATGGTGAGGTTTAGGGCTGCGATTAGGTTTAGGTTTAGGTTTTTAATGATATCGGGGCCAGGATTGAGTTAGGAATCTGGTAATGAAGGAATTACTGCGGAGCAACTACCACAGTCATACGTTTCCTACAACCCTTTTCAATTGTATCTTAAAGGGAAGAGAGTTACATAATAAGAATTAGTAACCCAAAACGCAGGAACACTTGAGAAGGATCGTCTCGAAACGTTCTCCTTCCAATGCACACGTGTACGACATAAATCATTGTTATTTCATCGGTAACAAGTGCTTTGTCATTTACTACAAATCATTTGTCTTTAACTTAAAGGGCCTAAAAAGTGGAATTAGTACATTAATATAAATATCAGTGAAATGAGTCAACTAAAAATACATCTTCCTAAATTGATTTTTCTGGAAAAAAGGTCCGCCGAGAAATCCTTAGCTTTATTACAGATCATTTCTTACAATTCAATTGCATTTAACTTAAAGGGCCCAACAAAGTGGGAGGGTAAATTCATATAAATATCAGTGAATATAGTTAACTGAAAATACAACGTCCCAAATTGATTTAACCAGAAATAATGTCCGTCGAGAAATCCTTAGTTTTATTACTCTATTCGAGTGGGAAATAACTTGAAATTGACGAGCGAGGAGAAGTCATCTTAATCATATTGGTATTGACAAAAGTTTTGACTTATTCCCAGTAGCGCCAAAATGAGTGTCAGGAATTATTCTTCAGTCCGCGAAAATAGAGTCTACATTTTGCCGAAAATGGCAGCAAGGCATGATGAAAATTATTCCTCAATATCAATTTTATTTGCAAGAAAAAAAATGATTCAAAGGTAAATCTTGATGAGTTTGAATAGAAGTAAAATGGTATCAACTTGAAAATGCAGCTTGCTTTTCGACCTTGGCCCCAATCATTTTCTCGTCGTTCCATGTTCTAACATGTATCTCCAAAATGAGTGTCATGAACTATTCTTCTGTCCGAGAAATTAGAGTTAGTATACATTTTGCCGAAAACGGCAGCAAGGCATGATGTGAAATTATTCCTCAATATAAATTTTCTTTGCGAGAAAGAAAATAATTCAAAGGTAAATCTGGTTTGTATAGAAGTAAATTATATCAACTTAAAAATGCATATTTCTTTTCGACCTTGGCCCCACCCATTTTCTCTTCGTTCCATGTTCTAACTTGTATCACCAGTGCATATTGATAAATAATTAAGGTATCCTTTCTAAATTAAATTTGTCTGTTATGTGAATCCCAAGAGTAAGGGATTTCCCGCTTGTTGCTACATGGCTTCGCTCTCTTTTCCACATAAACATGACAAATAGTATGTATAATCTTTGGATACAGCGAATATAAGGCCACATTCATGAGAAAAATTAAATACAGTTTGAATTTATAGAAGAGATGATAATTATCTGACCTGAAAATAAAGTTCTCACAGCCGATGGGATGTATGTTGCTTCATAAAGCTGGCCAGCGTTATTAGTTAAACCATATTTCTCAAAGCACAAGCTGTGCACTTTTTAAAATCACGTTCTGATATCAAAACTATCATTAATAAAGCGAAAAATAAAATGGATTTCACAGGTGCGATGTATTTTAGGTTGGAAATCGAGGAAAGGACACCAGTAATCGTCGGGAAAAGGAAAATAGATGTAAAAATAAGTGTGGCGCAATTTTTTTTTACAGCTGGTCCGGAAGAGGAGGTAATAAATAGAGTGATGGACAAAAAGAAAAATGGAGAAGTAGAGAAAGAGAAAGAGAAAGAGAGAGAGAGAGAGAGAGAGNGGGGGGGGGAGGTGTGAGGGGGAGAAAGAGTCAGGGAAAAGGGAGAATAGTTGCTGAGCGACTTACTATTGTGAATAATGCTACAATATGTCCTTTTTCTTTGATTGCCCTAATTTCGGGATTAGCTATGTTTTTCGCTGACAAATACAGGATAAGATTCAGAGCGTGAATACGCTCTCTATCTGATCACAACCCTCATGTGATGCAGCATAACATCCCAGTTTGCGAAGGAACTTGGAAACAGGCTGTATTCCACATTTATTTCAAATTACACGTATTCATGTCAAATTTCTCATGAGGTTTTATTGATCAGATTGTTAAAGCATTAATACACAGTATATCAACAATACAAAAATTTGCTATATATATATATATATAGCATCTATCTAACGGTCTATTAGCTGATGGACATATGTGGTTTGTGGTATGGATCCATATAGTTCGGTAATATAGGACAAATAAATCAAATGTAACTCTGATGTATTGAAGGTGTAAATTCACATGGGCATGTATTTTGGTGTACAGTATTTCTTAAGACGAATCACTGAATTTTGTTCTTCATAACACTGGCGCGCAATAAAGTTCTGTCAACATCAAGCGGCATCCTTTGGGGCCATCAGCATACACCTGTTCACACATACCCCAAAAATATTGCAAAACATCAAATTGTTACCATGTATTTGAAGTCCTAAACAAAATTGAAATATGCCCTGCCATCTAAATCTGCTTTAAAACTACTTAATCGTACGTCAGAATATGCACCAGTTTTGTCGAATGGAAGCATTATCATATTTAGAGCAAACAACTGATATTGGAAAAGAGGAGAGCTCAGGAGAGCTACATATATATACGTTCGGCTTATACCATACACTTACCAAATTGCTCACTCCAACCATGAACCTACCGCTATTCCTATTCTAACGCTAATCCCCAATTTAACTCAAAAACAAAACGCTCCCCCTAAGAAATCCTGGATCCGCGCCTATCTCAACCAAAATGGAAATGTTAAGTTCCTGTTCGGAAGAAATTCCTTGATAAGTTTCAGTATTGGTAATGGGCGATATCAGTGATGTACACAAATTCCATTATTCTTGACAGTATATCAGATACAGACAAGATGGACAATTTGCATTTTTCACAGCTTTTTCACAGGAATTTCAAATCTAGTTGTAGGTGTCGTGTCTAAGATAATGACAGTATGCAGGAGGTCTATAACAAAATATTTCTATACTTACTGCCATGGCGATCCTTGGGGGAGGTTTTTTATGTTTTTTTTTATTTGAATAATTT
>BEXV01000433.1:133019-155818 GCA_003118195.1 Hemicentrotus pulcherrimus
AAGGTAGAAGATATCTATCTCTTGCAGTTAGGCTCAATCATGTATGATTTTAAACATGGTACTCTCCCAAATGCGTTAGTGCAGCTATTTAGAAAGAACAGTCAAATTCACAGTTATAATACAAGACAGGCAAGTGCACTCCATATACCGCGTGTAAGAACTGCCTTTGCTTTGAATACATTAGCTTGTACTGGTCCCAAATTTTGGAACTCTCTTCCTATTGATGTAACTAGCTCTAACAGTGTCTCTGTTTTTAAACGTAAACTGAAATTATATTTATTGAGTAATTATGCTGGAAGTATTTATTGTAAAATTTATGTTATCACATGTGATATGGTATGCAATTTTCTTTTTCTTGCTTCATTGTCTCCTCCTCTCCCCCTCCCCCTCTTTTCCAGGCTGGCCCTTACCTTACTTTACCAAAATTTCTTCATTTATTAGCAAACTCGTTTTGTTCTGTTTTGCTCTATTGTACTCATTATTCTCTCTCTCTCTCTCTCTTCTTTTTCTTCCCCATTACCATTTCTCCTACATATAACTTTCTTCCTTCTCAACTTTTCTAAGTTGTTGGTTGTTCTGGTTTGCGCTATCGCTCTCCATCCTTATATATTTTCCCATTTTCTCCTTTTCATAATACATCAATCTACATCTTTTGTAAATATTTCCAATGTGAATTAGCTTCTCGTCTGTTAAGGTAGTTTCGTTAAGTTTTTTTATTAAAAGAAATTAAATCATTCCCGTATTAAATTCTGTTTTGGGGACCTTGCTCTAACAAGCCCAGCTTCTATAAGGTCTCCTCTTTCTTTCATGCACAGCACATGATCTTACATAAGTAACTTTTTTTTATAGAATTTCTTTAGAAGGTCTATAACAAGAGTTGTATGTTGAACGTTACTATTGCGCTTCCAATTATGTTCGTTATATTAATAATCTGCTGTTCCAGTTTCTTTATTTGGAATTCTATGTTCAAATGTATGTGAAAGAAGAAATAAAATGACTATGACTATGACTATGAATACTGTACGAACGAGTAAAGAAATGGACCCGGAATTGATTCCTCGAAATTATTTGCGAATATATGAATATGCAGCAATGGAAATATTCATCTGAACGTTGACTTAGCTAGGGTCATGTTACTGTTATTAGGGGGTCATTTTTGGCTATATTCATTTTAATATTCAAGAAAAGACGACAGAAATGATTTCTGCGTTGGCCAAGGTTCCATTGCGAGTTAAAAAGAATATCCAACAAACTAATCGCCCTTGGTGAATCCACCCAGTGGAATTCACTGACGATACCTACGATAATGTTCGTGCTCCAAGCTCATTTTCCTTATATAAAACGCTCAAAATGTTCTGTCACTCCACTATTAAAGCGATGATAATTATGTGGGAATAATAAATACTATCTTTCAAGGACATATCAACCCTGACAGCAAGTTCCTTTGAAGAAGCAGAAAATTTAGACAGAGAGATTGGTAACAAGATACGTTTGAGAGAGGAAAAAACAAGCACAAACAGTATTAACACTGAATAAGTTATGGGCATTAGGAAATTAAAGATCATAAACTGTATGGGAAATCTAAGATTTGCTTTATTTTAGTTTATTAGTCGTTTGACAGTACACTAAAAATCAATAATTTCCCGCTATCCCTTGAATAACTGAAAATGAGCGTGTAGCCATTTTGTTAATTCGAAGAAAGTTTAGAGTTGTCCGATAATATATCACAGGAACATAAAAAATTACTATATTTGAATATCTATCAAATCTTGCATATATAATTATTTACGAGTCTGTTATCTTTATATTTTGTTTACTTGCAACTTGCTGTCCATTTTGAATGCCCTTCCTGAAGGGTATCTCGTTATCCATCTCATGACCACACTTTTGCATCCTTTGACAGACAATGGCATTGTAGATGTCAAGAAGGTGGGGGCACCAACCCTTATTGTGGTAAAGTGGATTTCCCTGGGGCATTTTCCACATTAGTCTCGTCTTCATCAGCATATTCCAAATGCGCCATTTATCTTCTAGACTTTGTGTGCTCGCGTGCATGCCATTACATTACCTAATTACTATATACCTTTTAACAAATCCCAGTCTGTGTTGCTCATCATTAATTTGTACAAAATAAGAGCAGAGTCGTCTTTATCCAAAAGAATGATCACGAACACCTTGTGTTCCTTAAAAGGAGCCCAACCATTTCCTAAATGGTCATCGTTAGAATACATGAAGTCATTCCGCCAAACTATTTGAAACACTAATGGTGAACGATTACAGAACTTTTAAGGGCGAATTCCGTTCACGCCAAATTTTACACGTATCCGCAAAGTGTCCTCAAGAACCTAAATTTCCACTTTTACCATGAAGATAAAGATGATTACTGGTCACTAATGATAAGAATATCATGGAAAAATATGAAACTAAGAAAGAAATATTGTTTATAGCAGGGCATAAACAAACTATCCTTTAAAAATGTGACCAAATTAGTTTGTTACATGAGAAGACATCATAGTCTCTTGAAAGATTTGTTGGAATTATTATCAATCAGACCCAGAGGGAAGCAGCGAATACAAAATAGGAGGAGAGCATTAATACCTCGAATGGAATAACACTATAATAGCGAACTAAAATGCCGAGAACTGAAATGTGTGGGAAAATGTTGAGAAAACCCTCCAAGCTATAATAAGATGTCACGACAGGTAGACTGATCATGGGATTATATTGGGATTATGCTCTCCGGGGGTAATCGTGATATATTACCGATGTAGTATATGCGAAGTGTGGTTTACTTGTGATACTTCAGATCAAAATGTAAGGGAATTAACTCTGTGTTGCCGAACATCATGTACACTTTATTAAGGAATCAGTACATGAGACATCATAGTCTCTTGAAAGATTTGTTGGAATTATTATCAATCAGACCCAGAGGGACGCAGCGAATACAAAATAGGAGGAGAGCATTAATACCTCGAATGGAATAACACTATAATAGCGCACTAAAATGCCGAGAACTGAAATGTGTGGGAAAATGTTGAGAAAACCCTCCAAGCTATAATAAGATGTCACGACAGGTAGACTGATCATGGGATTATATTGGGATTATGCTCTCCGGGGGTAATCGTGATATATTACCGATGTAGTATATGCGAAGTGTGGTTTACTTGTGATACTTCAGATCAAAATGTAAGGGAATTAACTCTGTGTTGCCGAACATCATGTACACTTTATTAAGGAATCAGTACATGAGACCACACATACATGTGGTATGAAAGTTTAGTCCAAACTTCTTAGTTGCTTCTAACAAACATGATATTATTTGAAGAGCAACCCGTTGAGGGTGAATTTTTACTATTATTTTCTCCCAAAGAATGTGAAAGTTCAACATTTATTTTTCGTCTTTTGCCAGATTTTCTAAAAAAGATCATCACATTAGATAATTCGTCGATATTTTCACGAAGTGACGGTATTGACTGAAAATCGCATACAATTTGCGGGCGGATTTTCCTCACTTCCGTCACTTCGTGTAAATAGGAACGAATTAAGAATTTTTGTGTGGTTCTGATATGGTAATCGACATACATTTTGACTTACATGTATGTACTCAGTAAGGAATACTTCTAAATGATTATTCCATTTCCTTGTTTTCTTTCATAATATAATATTTTGTTATATATATTTGATATAGTATAGTAGCAAAAATTCTTGCCAAAGACAGGGAACGAGACTCGACTAGCACTTGTAGTAACTTCTGGTACCCAAAACCTCTGGCAAGAACAGTGTACACATAATCTTTTCTTTCATCTATACATAACTTACTTTGTAAAAAAGTTGTTTATCTTATTCGTGTGAAATTTTTGTTGTGTTATATTGTTTTATTTTATTTATTCATAATTGATACATTGTGTTTTACTTGTTCTTATAGTTGTTGTTAATAAACTTAAACTCAACTCAACTCAAATCAAACCAATCTTCTTTATCATTCGGAATAAAATTCAGTATTCTATTTGAAACAATTATCTACACACTTTGCAATCAAAGTCTGATATTATGAAGACGGGTCTCCTTCAAGGAACTGCAAGCTATTTCAGACCACACCAATCTGCTGTCATCGATGACCTTTAACAATCTTAAACCTACCATTAGTGAGAATAAATACATTCAAGAATAATGAATAAGGATCGATATTGCGCATTTATGTAGTATGTTTGTATGAGAAATATTTGATGCGTGTGTGCGTGTTTATTTGTGCGTGTATGTGTTTACATGTAGAGTTAACAGAACAGCAGTCACTTCAATTCAATCAACTTTGCAATACATCAGGAACTAAGGAAAGATGAATTGCATGTTACGTGAAAAAACAAACATATTCATCATATTATCTTTCTAAAAGTCAGTCCATGTAATTTGTAACTAAGGAGGATAAAATGTGCGGTTGAGAGTTGCGCTTTGGTTTCGTCAATAAAAACAAAGTAAGTTATTGAAGAAAGCGCTGAACAGAGTAGACGAAAACACACAACATTTCAATTAACAGTAGTTATCCTTAAAATTCTTTTTCTCACATCTTCAGACATGTCTGAATAGATTAAATAAACTTTATCTATGTAATCATTATTCATGCAAGAATGTTTTTCTTTTGAAAACCGTGCCTAGATTGAAAGTGCAAAACACACTTTTGAGTAAACTCAATACCATCAATTTGCTAAAATAACTCGCAGTTCCCAAGGTAATCCAAATCCCTAGGTCGATTTGCAAATTGATGAAAAGCGCGTCAACAAAAGATATCGGAACCACGCTTAATTTTCCTGTGCTATTTACTGCTACCTCGAAATGACTGAGGCGTTATCTGGTTCAAAGTCAGATGAGATACAAATACATAAGTCGTCATCTTTTCGATTGATTGTATCTTAACACTTCCGTTGCTTTCTTCGTATCTCTGCGTGGTCACTCGTTTATCACACGTGCAATTATGCAGAAAACAACATGCCCCAAGGCACGGAAGGATTGCTTTATAGTGCAACACAATGGATTTGCAAAGTTACCCATTTCCGTTTTTTTATTAGCTCCATGAAAACCCTTAAAACACCAGTATAGGCTACACATACATGTAAACAGAACTCTTATATCCTTTGGTACATCCATCCCATGATGAATATAATCTGACACAGGAAGATAATCTATGTGGCATAATGAATTAAAGGGGTTTCCAGTAGAAAAGGGAGGCTGATATAATAAATTCGTACAAGGAATTGCTCGTTTTATTATATTTTGTTGTATCCCTTAAACTGAATTTGAGAGTTTCCCTTGAAGAAAAGGCGGGGGAACTGAACACAGATACGTTATCTCCATTAGAAGCTGTTTCATCTGATCATGGCGGTTGAACACAGGGGGGCTGTTGGAAGAGTTGAACCTTTTATTATCCTAGGACTGCGTCAGTGACTTGTGCGGAAATTGATGCGCCATGTAAGAAAGACATTTAACACAAAATAAAAACAAACTTTGCAGCCCAAACGTAATGTTGATTTATCAGCACGTGGCGCAGAATATGACGCCCGAAAATGACTCTTCGTGTGCTAAATAACGGACATTTTTAGTGCAATACAGGTGGTGGATACAGGCGTGTGAATAGACTCAAATTACCAAGGGCATGAGGAAACGAAAATAATAATTAAATATAATGTTTCCACATATTTGTATGCCTTTCCCCTAACCGATCCGCTTGTTCACACACATGAACACACGCACACACACACGCACACCTACACGCATGACGCGCGCATCCCCCACACAGTCGTATATTATGTAAAGCGCCACGGCATAGACCACACACCGGCCTTTCCGGTCACGAATAAAGGCGGAAGCAGTTTCACACCTTCCGTTGTCTGCAGTCCAGGGCACAGATGAACGAATCCTTTGCCCCTCTATCTTTGATTCTGTAATGTCATAGCCAACCTACTGAGACCCACATCACAAACCCATCTATTTTCATTTGTTTAAATAATTTATGTTGTCTCATGCTGTCATGAATTGTATGAGGCATTTTAACCAGGATAAGTTTATTCCTTTGGAATACCTTAAATAAATGTAATACATCAATACAAACAAAAATTGTCAAACTGAATTCTTGCTGTTCATTATTTTAGAAGTGGACTCTATGTTCACCAACGACTAGCATCTCTGGAAGACTCCATATTGCGATTCACCATTTTATTTCTGGTCAGCTGAACGCAGATCTCACGACGTATACGTGTGTATATTTGGTTACTTCTAATGTTACGGCTTGATTAGTGCTACTGACCTTTAGAGCATGTTTTCCCTTCTCGATGTGAAGTTCGGCTGGAAATAAATTTGGAAATTTGAATTAACTCGTCAATCATGATTTTTAAGAGTATGTGCGCTGTAAAAAAGTTAATACATCTTTCAACCTGACACGATCGCAAAAAAATTTATCATGGAATTTCTAAAGAAAACATTTCATTCACATGGCTTTCTCTTTGAAATTTAATTTGACTTAGATTTAAATTCATAAATACCGAAACCTAATGGAAAGGAGTGTCTCTAAAGAGCGAAAGTGTAAGGCTTTTGTTTAGTTGCTTTGCTTGTTTGAGAGCTTTTGCTACAATAATAGACTTACGATTAGTCTATTGTGCCCTGGGTTTCATTAAGACTAAGAGATCTTCATCTTTCCATAAATAAGCGCAGTATTAGCATATGATGAATGTCCATTTTCAAATATACATATTCATGGTTGTCTCCAGGAAGAGTTGATGAGACATTAGCTTCAGAACGAAGAAAACTGAAATAAAAGTGAACGCTTTTGCCGTNTCTGCTCAATCTGACAAACGTACATAGACCAAAAAGGCATTTTTAATGAAAAAGTGAAATGAAGGGGGTAATTGCCCTCTGGGGTAGTATTCTGGGGGTAATTTCCTGGGGGTGATTTTTCATGGGGTAATTGTACTGAAACGCCTACAATGCAATTATTACACAAGCATAGATATCTGAAATTAACAATTCTTTCCTCAATCGATATTAATTTCATTTATCTCTTGATAACATTTTTTTTCAATTTGACAACAAATCTGCATTTATTTTTTTGTTCTTGCACCGGAAACTGAGTTTACTTTTCATGAAAAAGAGCCTAATCTCCTAATCTCGATGCTTTAAATTTACGCTTTACTTCAAATACTCACGGGAAGAGAAATTTAATGAAGCATTGTGTAATAATGATAATATTGTCGAATGTAGGCAAAGGTTTTTCGGCGGCATTATTATTGTTTGGGTAACTGAGATTTGACGCCTCTTGCCTAAATGCCCGGTCCTCCTACATCCCCACTCCGGGGTCGGAGGGACCGCATTTATGTTCCCCAAATCTCGGGTAAAGGGGTGATTTTCTCGCAAGAAAGTCTGGCTCGTGATACACACAAAAATCGGCTCGTAATGACTTTACACAACGGGAGATAGGGGGTGTTTTCAAACGGAGGGAACATGTATACGCGTACCCTAAATAACACTGAGGGGAGGCCGGGCCTAGATGTAAAGAATTGAAAGATACTTCCCTAATTATACAGATGACAAAAAATGACAAAAACTGCCATATCGCTACCAAAATATGAGTTTTTCGTGTACCTCGCTCCCTGAATACAATGTCCAAATGTGGGTCCTTTCCAAATTATTGTAAGCTGCAGTCGCCGCATTCCTCTGTCTGCCTCGTCTTAGCTCTGAGTATGGATTGTTTAATTATTTGTTATCGTTCACTGTAAGGTAACTTAATACGTTCATGGTTGTAATTTGTAAAAAGAATAAATATGCATGTTCACGGTTTGATAGAAAAGTAAACAAAAAAGGATCGTGTTTTATTACCCTATAATGCTCTATCATGGAGAATGACGTGAAAAAACACTTTTTTTTTTTTTACATCCACCTTCATTCTGCTTTACAACCATGTTACATTTTGGCACACCGCCTTCTTCTAATTTTTAGTTTGAAAAGGTCATTTTTCTATGTAATTTTATCTTTCCAACCATATAAACTCGTTTGGGTTGATCAATATTATCCCCGCGTATCCGACCATCAAATCTTTGCCGAGTAAAAGTTTTGGTGTGATGATTTAGTTTGAGAACTGTGTCGTCTTCAGTCTCTGTCACGGTACAAGCACTTTTCTTCAATTCCAATAGGGTCCATTTAGCTCTAAACGTTTTCATATGGTAAGTCATATTAAAGGTACTTTGTCCCATTTGCGGGCCAATAAAATAAAAAAGGTTTAATTCGAACGGCATTTCAAAGATAATTTATAATTCCCCTCACAACGAAAGAGCTTGAAAATGTTTGTTAGTTGGGAAATAACGATCATTAGTTGTCGAATCGACTTTAGTGATTGCAATTCTTTTATTAATAATCTGATTTTCAGACCCTTGTACGGAATGGTCATACGTTTTGTGCTGTGCAAAGATTCACTTAGTTTGTTTTTGGCCGTTACAAGAAGTGGGTTGTTGATGTAGACAGCTACTCATGTACCCTTTGTTCATGATGTATTGTTGTTGTATTGATTTATGCTCTTACCGAAGAAAAAAAAATCTGTCAGTCACTCAATAGTGTCAGACAGTGAAGTTAAGAAAGTAAACGGATTTCCTTGCATAATTTGAATAATAGGACACTTCTAACGTTTACATTTCAAAGATCGGACATGCGTGACATATTCACAATTCCTGCAAAGTCCTACCTAATTTGATATTGGTTGCAAATGGAACATACACACTGTAGTACCTTTAATATAATCTACGAAGTACAGTCGCTCTTAACGATAACCATAGAGAGGGCATGAGGGAATGAAGGCTCTATTTTAGAGGTGTCATAGACACTGTCACTGGAAATGCAAAGTACGTGGGTTCGACAACCGAAATCCTAGCCCTCAAATGTAAAAACTCACTCACCCTGGGACTCTACAGAGTACATCTCTAAAATAAATTCGATACACATTATTCTTTTGAAGCGGATGGAAACTGATTCATTTAATGCCTGAATGTGGGTCACACTATGCTTACGATCGGCTGCCGACTTCTGACAACCAAATAAAGCTGCGACCGTCCATAACCAATTTGCAAGGATTCTCTTCTTTTTTTTACGTGGAATTTTATTTCCCTTATTCACAGGTATTACAAATACAAATAAATATTTGATAAACATTGAACAAAGATTGATAATTACATACTATAATTGAAAGCTACCAAACATGCGACTCATTTGAAAAATTCAACATCATTATAGTGTATTTTAAGCTGTTACCTCAAATTGACACATTGAATATACATGACAAAATAAACACCTTTAGCATCTAACACCCATGAATTGGAACCTATGTAAAAGACAGACTTAAAAATAAAAACAATACGCATACACTCATTGGGTGATCAGTTGTAGGCCATATGCCGATCGTTTGGCGAATGTCGTAAGAAAACTTTCCAAAGTAACATTACAATATGTAAAATAAGAAAAAAATACTATCATATAATGTTATCAGCACTCTAAAATTGACACCTACACTTCGGGGCAGCTTTGTGCATACAGCATTTAAGTGATTTGTCCAAGATAAATGCCGTTCGTTCATCAACAGTTAACACTAAGAACTGAACATTTTCAATAAGCGCAACATTATGGCCTCCAATATTAAGAAAAACAATACCATCTGGAAGCTTTTGACCCTTTAAGCGAAAAATAACAAATTTTTTCTTGTGAACATTCAACAATTACTTATTTTAACAATACCATGCATACAGTTTCTGAATCGCTTGATTTGCAAGTAGTAATGAATCGTCTTATCAGCCGGCAGCAAGCTAGTACATGTACCATCGGCAAAACGTGAGTATAAGAATAATGTCGGTGAATGTAGTACATCATTTGTATCGACAACAGGGGACCATGAACAGAAGCCTGAGGAACACCATGTTTATTAGAAGCAAGCTTAGGTTGGAACTAGTACCATCCACCACAAAAAATTGAATCCTCTCAAACAAATAGCTACAAATTTATTCAAAACAATATTGACACATCTATTATAGTCAGCTACTTGTTTGTTGCCTCAACTGCATGACATCTTTTACATAAGTATTTAAAAGTATTTATGGCAAAGACGCAAAGCTCGGAAGTATTTGGTGAATGTGTGAGAAACAAAAAGACATCGGCACATCCATTATAGTCAGCTATTTGTTGTGGCCTTAATATGCATACCGCGTCGTATAATCTGCTGCTATTTGTTGATGTTGTGAAAAAGCAGAAACAAAGACTACTTTTACTAGCCACATTGTATTGAAGGCATATACCGTGATAGGTAATGGGGTCCCAGGTGACATGTAAGCAGAATTGGTGTGTCCATTGCAGCGAACAGATTAAAGGTAGGATATATTACGATGTATAAATATCACCTTATCTGCATGAACAATGCACCGCAAATTCGTTCACACAAACGTATTCATAGAAATTGAAACCGAAAAAGGAATACAAATTTAGAGCTTTATCGCGCTATTTGCGAACAAATTAGTTTTTTTTAATAGACTGCTTACTTTAAAGGTTGAAAAGCTTATACCTAATTCGGATGCTGTTTGATGCTCAAGAGGCAGCCACACTGTAAAGTTCTTGACGGGAGGTAGAGATCTAAGTTCACACCAACGTAAGATTACAGCTTTCATAAATCGTGTAGGACGTAAGGATAAGGTCTAAACGCGATTAAAGGTGTTCGTAAAAACAATTTCATGGATACAGCTGTATATCTCTACTTGATACACGAATTATAGGGTTTTCTTTAATAGCTACGCTTAACAGGTTGAACTCGAAATTCTGCATGTAATTATTTAAGATATAATGAAAGTAATAAGCAATTTTTATAACACTGTCATTTGATCATCATCGGATCTTATGATAGGGAAAGGGGTCATGGGAGACAACGTGCATACTAACAAAGCCTTGTGTGTGAACAACAAGCACTCGTTCCTATCGTGCTCCCGGAAAATTATTTTTATCCCCCTAAAACTTTAAACTTGTGAAAGAATATGATGATCTTTTCTCTTCTTTTTGGTTGGGTAAAGCATCGACAAGGGAAAGCAGAAGAAAGCACCGTTTTTCCCTCACTTGTCACATATTGTAAGAGCCGAAGAGGTTTCTTCCATCCGTATTTAATATTCTTGTTCAGGTTTATGATAAAGGAAAGCTGGAATACAGTTTGGCAAAGTGCCGTAATTGATAATTTAGAACAATATTGTAGATGTATCAAGTAGATGCAAACAAATTTCAATTATGCCGGCTTCTGGAATCTGCATATACAAGTAGTGTTGTCATAATAAGATATATATATATATAGAGAGAGAGAGAGAGAGACACACACACACACACAGACACACACACACAGACAGTGACAGAGAGAGAGGGGGGAGAAAGAGAATGGGAGAGAGGGGAGGGAGAGAAAGAGAGAAAAGGTAAGAAGGAATGGGGGAGGGAGAGGGAGAGGGGAAAAGACGCACAGAGAGGGAAAGAGAGCGAGAGAGAGAAAGAGAAAGAGAAGGGGGTGAGAAGGGAAATAAAACAAATAATAAGAAGAGAAGATTACTGATATAAGACTATACTCGTATTGATGTCTTATCATTTCCCTTCCACTTGACTCGACATTCAGCAACCAATAAATCTTTCTTGAAAAAATGTTTTTCTTAAATTCACGCGCCTTAAAAGGAAAAAAGATGAAGGTTTTTTAAATAACTTGAATCAAGGAGTTTTAAGAGCTAGAGTCCAAGCTGGAAACATATTATTTCAAGCAGCTGCCGTTTTCTAAGATTGTACAATAGAATCTACAGGTGTGCTGGTACCTTTGATGTCTGAGGTTCGGAAGCTGCCATTATAATTGGAAAGCTTGAGTAGTGACTTTTTTCTTCACGAAGGAATAACGTTTATTTCTTAATTTTTATTTGAACTAACTAGCGGAAAATCGAACAGATGATAAAATATGAATTAAAAAGCATAATTGTGTCAAGAAATTTGCATAGGTTGTATAATAGCAGTTTTAATTTCCGAAAAATAGTAACATTTTACAATTCTAAATCCTGCAATTTGATACTTTTCCGATTCCTTCCGGCTCACGAAAAGAAAAGTGAATCGTTCTTGTACAATTCTTTATGATGTTATTATGTCAGATTAGTGCCCACACATGCCCAGTCGAGTAATTTTGATTAATATTTCAGGAAATTTTGCTCCATTTCTTTAGCTTGCCTCCTGTAAAGGTAAGCACTGTGTACTAATCGTATTATCAGACGAGTGGTAGCAAAAAGTCATAATGTTTGTCATACCTAGCAACAACTTATAGATGCAATTGAATTAGCATGTGCATTAAATAATTTGTTATTAGGCACTCAACAAAGACTTCTGAATAAGACGAAAATGACCTATTCACCTGCCCATATAATTGTGTTGAGGATATGGCACATATCAATAACATTGCATTTTAACAATCAATACAAGTAAATGTTACAACCCATTTACGAAGTGAAGTACTGACTAAAACTCGGTCTTTAGTTTAAAAAAGAATGACAACTTACCTAAATCTGACGATTTTTGTTTTGATCTGCAATCTGGTCCCATAAGGAGTAGACAAGTCACAAACATACTGGGTATCAGTGTCATCTCGACCCCACACAACACTTGGAGATGGAAAGATTTTTTTTTTCTTTTTCACAAAGCTACTGAGCAATCAAATTTTTCCTCGCTGTCCTTTCTACAGTAGGTTGAATGATAAGTGAAAGAAGACAGAGTTAATTCATTGCTGACTAAAGCTGATGATAGTAGTAAACTCGAAGACCGGCATCACACGTTGGTCGTTGGTGTAGATTTATATATTCTTTTAAAGAAGCGAGGGAACTTGGCGAAGGTAGAAATCAATACGATGACATAATATCTCATCCAAGAATTGTGTCAATATTTCATAGGATTCCGCGAGAAATAAAAACACCACGGCTTAGCACTCCTGCATGCGTAATGACGATCATATTATGGTCGCAAACCCAAGTTGGCGAGTGACAGGGACCGGCATATGCATGTAGAAGATGCAAATAGTAAAGTTTCCTCTGTTTTTCCGTCTTCTTCTCTGTCCGTCACTCTCCCACTCTTCTTCGATTTGATTCTCTATTTCCACTTTTTTTCCAGCAAAATTAATTCCGGTTCGCTTGATCCTGACGTAATCATTGAGTGGGCTCTGAATTGTCCGAGTCCACCAATTAGGGATTAGATAACGAATGTAATCAAACAAAGTGGAAGATCCTTTGATCAAAGTGCCCACTTCAATGGAAAATTGATAGAGAAATAACGGTAAGGGCCGTGTACGCGCTTCTTTGTATTAATGCCGGTGGTCGAGCAAGTCTATTTTACGCTTGTTACTTTTACATCCATGCCTCTGACTTGTCCTTCGCAACCGAGTTAGATGAGAGGAGTTTGGACATCATTATCACAGATAGTTTCGAGAAGATGCAGTCCCTTAATTAACTCGGTTAAGGTTGTTACTTCCAAAGTAATAGTCACATGCTGACATAATATTATCAGGTCAGAATTTTCCTGTATTTTTTTTTCTCTTCCTGGGCGTTATTTAGCATAGTGAGTAACACAAAAAAGCAAGGCAAATAGTTTTTTTCAGAGAAAAGGGACGGAAGCCGTTGTCACGTTAGGATAATTTGAGGGAATGATATCTCGTACGACGTTTCGTTTAACAAAGTCATAGAGATAAATTAGATTTGTTTAATCGTGTATTTTTTTTTCATACTAACGTCATCAAATGACATTTCCTTGTCTAATCAAGAAATAAAATGAGATAATTTTACAAACTATACACTTTGGTATAATATTGAAAATAATATCGCTAGTAAAATTCGTTTGTCTCGCAATGAGGTCAATAAGGGATCTAAAAGATCACGACGTCTCGTGCGCTGCTGCAACACTTCGTCAGGTGAATAAGGGATCTAAAAGATCACGACGTTTCGTGCGCTGCTGCAACACTTCGTCTGACGAAGTGTTGCAGCAGCGCACGAAACTTCGTGACCTTTTAGATCCCTTATTGACCACATTGCAAGACAAACGGATATCACTAGCGATATTATTATCGATACTACATCTGCAATGAATTATATATTTAGCAAGTGTATAATATAAAAGAATTCATCTTTATGGTCATTGATATACCTTATTGTATCGCATAGAGGGATCATGTTTGCACCACGTAGCCAGGTACCATGGCATTCTTAAATATGATGGACGAGGCTTTTGATATTTTCCTGGGTTGATTTTTTAAACGTCTTTGCGATTCTTTCCACTTTGGAAAATGGCACTCTATTTAAACCCAACACTAAAAGGTAAGTTCCGACTGTGCCTGAAGTTTCTAAGTAGGTGTTGTATGAATATCAGACGTATCTATCAAGTATCTATGCTTGAAAGAGCATGGTTTAGAGACAAAATGAACACAAAGTCATGCCACAGTTCACAAGATTGTCAGTTTTGTAGTGTACTGAGAGACAGTCAAATTCACCAGTCGGACTGGTTAATGATCTTCTGACACACTGCGGACCTTGAACTCATTATCTCACAGGTGACTGAGCACAACTTAAACCTAACATAACCAGATACAATGTCAATAGACCAAATGTACAAGGTTGTGGAATTACATATCACCTAATGACACAAATTCAGCACAGTTGACTCTTCGTTATTTGAATTCCTTTAAGTTGTACTCAGTCAAACGTGAAATTATAATGGTTGCTAGGTCAGCAGGGTGTCGTGATGAGTTCTGTAACAAGTCCAATGCATACACACAGCACCGACGGTGTCGAATTTGACTGTCTGTCAGTACACTAGAGAACTGACAATCTTGTGAATTTTGACAGGTTGCCATTTTTTCTCTAAAGCCTACTCATTCAGGCATGACTTGACAGATACCCCCGTTTTTCGACTGTCACTCTGTACATATTGACTTGTGAATTTATAAGTATTGTAATTTTGTCTTTAAAGCATCCTCATTCAGGCATGACTCGACGGATATCTCTGCTATCAAATAAAGAAAACATGCAAATCTCAGGCACATGCAGTCCCTTTCTAGGTAAATTCGGTCACAACGCAGCGGTTTGAATTACGCTCTTGGTTGAGTTTGCTTCTTTTGTAGTGTTTTTATATATTTATATATATATATAAATAATATTTAGCTGTCTTTAAAAGCATTTTCTGCAAATCTACAATCATGAATCGGAGTATGCATATAGATGACAGTTATAGAAGGTATTGTAGAGCAAGTGTTAATTTAAATTATGGTCACATTGAGAGCATTCCATCAGCAGTTTTTTTTTTTCTTCCTTCATGTGCGATCCGATCATCAATGGAAATGGTGCCAATCAGGAACGCTCTCACTCGAATGCAATTTTACTCTACAATGCACACCTTCAGGGCAATGGGGTTTCGGGAAGTAAAGGATTTTCAGCCTCATAGTTTGATTATAAAACCAACATTAATTACATGTTTTTCATTCCAGTAACCTTGATAAATTTTCTCTGAAACAAATTCAATTTGTATAAATGCTGATTTCATCCACTAGACTTTATTAACCTCAATTCAATTTTTACTTTACGAAGGGTTATAATAAATGTCTCTATGAATACGAGTGGACCCTGGTGTATTAGAATAGTATCTTGGTCCCTTAGCAAAGTTGTAGAATGAGTCGACTTTTTCTCCTTAACATTACAATTCAACTATCAAATATAATTTCCATTAGAATATATATTTATCATTAATGTCATGATTATTGTTGTTTTAGTTTATTATTAATATCATTAATCTTATCACTATAATCCTTATTTTGTTACAGTCTTTATTATTGTCAAAATCATTAATATTATTAGCAGTAGTAGAAGTAGTAGTTGCAGAAGTAGTAGTAGTAGTAGTAGTAGTAGTATCATCATTATCATCTTCTCTTTACGTTTGCTTGATTCTATGGGCATCGATAGATTGTTAGGCTACCATAAACAAAAGAAATATTGAATAAAGAAATTATTGTCCTCACACAGCTGTAATCAGTTGAAAGAAGTTGATATCCAATTCATCCTTCAGTTACGGTTTTAATACCTTACAACTCAGTTCAAGTGAAAAAGCGTGATATACTAGTTTTATGTTACCGAACAAGAACGGTAAACAACCAGAAAAAAAAAAAATTGATAATGCCAACAATGTCTCCTTTACCCTATTGGTAATTCCAAACCTTCGCATATTCTTGCGTTCACTCCATCTAAAATGAGGTTTAAAAAGAAGATTGAGTTCTGGGGAGAGGTGAACAATTATTTGTGAGCGTTTTCATTGTAATTATGCAAGTGTGGGAGAACATCAGATAACAAATGTTCCCTGAAACTGAAAGCATGGCTTTTCAAATGCCTTCATATTCTAAATATGACGTGCTGGAAATGCGTCCCACATTTTTATGCCACATGTTTGTGTAGTCCCATATACATCTTTCTATGTGTAGTGCATATTACTTTTACCAAGACTGGGCAAAATTTCTTATCATTTTGATGACTCCAAAAATTTGCAGTACACACCAATACTTATATTCTACCAACTTTTTCTACTCCATTGCTCACTTTTTCTTTAACAATCCAATCGCATGACCAGAACTCAACTATATCTGTAAGCATTATTAGTATTCCTCAGGCCACTAGAATGTGGAAAAGGCGAGGCATGTTTGTCTCAAGTGCAAACAAAGCAGTAAAAGTGAATAGTTCAGTTGATCTGACATATATGTATATGATCTGATTATGTACTGCCGCACCTGCATTCTGTGCTTTACGACCTTCTCTCCTAAAAAGGCGCTTCTATATTTTATCCATTTATTATCATTTTTACTATCAGTCATCTCTTCACCTATCGTAGGTATGTTGGTCATAATGAGCTATCTTTCATTACTCTGTGGGTTATGCTGCATGCCTTCTCTGTCCTTTTGTATGTCCAATCGCACTGCCGATCAAAAGGTCAATGCACTTTAGACTGGTGGTAAGCAACTTTTAAAATCAAAAGTTGTTGCCATAACCTTGAAATTTCCCTCAAACCCATGGATAAGAAGTTATTAAATGTTTGTCGCCGAAAGCGCAGCCATTTTGAATGTACATGGTCAAGGTAAGCACTTTTACTTATGAAAGTTGTATAGTTGATGTTGCCGTGTCAGAAAACATATTATAAGACACTAAAATCATTAGAATCGGACAATGTTAACTGTGTTGGTGAATTTGACCACCAGTCTAGAGTGCATTGACCTTTTTGACCTTAGCGCCCTCATTTAAGGTCGGAGGTATAAAACAAAACTATACATTTTTGGAATCATCATGACCAGACGAGTAATTTGATATGAATTTGATAATTAAGGTTCACTGTGTTGGTGAATTTGACCACCAGTCAAAAGTGTGTTGACCTTTCAACGTTTTTGACCATAGCGCCCTCATTTAAGGTCTGAGGTATAGCAAACTATACATTTCTTGAATCCTCATGACCAGACGAGTAATTTGATATGCATATCAACAAGATTGGAGTATATTTGAATTTCTTCCTTGTATGAACTTTGTTGACCCCTCACGAAAATGCCTGGGACTTGGGGCAGCCCAAGTCAAAATTGTTCGGTATTCATCAGGGAACACCGACAAAAACACTTTCAAACCTTTGTCCCCCGAGATTGGTCACGGGACCTACAGGCTGGTCTCCTACTACTGTCTTGAGAGGTTCTGGTTAAAACTATGCGCAAGAGGTGACTCCATATTGTGCCCCGAAGCAAATGGTAGTATTGGAGTCACCGAGGCCAATAGTTTTAACCAGTACCTTGATGAGAAGGCATGGTATATTTAGTTTTTTTTTTTNTTTTGACCATAGCGCCCTCATTTAAGGTCTGAGGTATAGCAAATTATACATTTTTTGAATCCTCATGACCAGACGAGTAATTTGATATGCATATCGACAGGATTGGAGTATATTTGAATTTCTTCCTTGTATGACCTTTGTTGACCCCTCACGAAAATGCCTGGGATTTTCAAGGGGGCAGCCCAAGTCAAAATTGTTCGGTATTCATCAGGGAACACAAAAACACTTTCAAACCTTTGTCCCCCGAGATTGGTCACGGGACCTACAGGCTGGTCTCCTACCACTGTCTTGAGAGGTTCTGGTTAAAACTATACGCAAGAGGTGACTCCATATAGTGCCCCGAAGCAAATGATAGTATTGGAGTCACCGAGGCCAATAGTTTTAACCAGTACCTCGATGAGAAGGCATGGTATATTTGTTTTTTGTTTTTTTTTTGTTTTCTAATTTTTAAAAATTATTTTTTTGTTTTTTTTTTGTTATTGACTTTAAAACTGTTAAAATGACAGTTTTTATTAAAAGAGAATTAGAAATAAAAACAAATTATTAGATAATAATTTGGAGAGAAAAAAAAATGTCTAAAAAAATGTCAACTCCCAAATAGTACTTTTTTCAGAGAAACCTTAAAATAGTCCTGTGACGAGCTCCCATCCAATCAAAGGCCCTTACATTTTTGATGCATGGTAAAATATCATATCAAAGCGCCTGGAAAACCTAGTTAGATTTAATAGATTTCTAAACCAAAGCCTGTGACGCTAAGCTAATAGGAGCTGACGAAAAATGATCGAAGATGCTACTTTCTCCGAGGAAAGGAAGACATATTTGCCGAAACTGCAAAAGGGAAACAAACGGAAAGACGTATGATGGATTCTACAAATAACAATATAACCATGGTTAATTTTGTACAGAAAGTAACGATTCCTTTTCTTGGGTAACAAGTAGCCTTTGAAACTGCTCTTTCAAGGACTGAAGTCAAAGGCACGTTAATTATCAAAAAACAATGTCTGACACAAACGCATCTACGAAATTTCCCATTATTGAGCTTATTGCTGTGTAGCGATTTGGGAGGGTAATTTTTTTTTAGAATTTGGTCACTCATGTATGATGAAACAGCGAGATTGACTTTCAGCAACTGTCATCCTGCATCATGGCAAGTGATTTCTAGTTCGATTAACAATATCCTAAAATATCCATTAACCTGTGTTTTTGTTATATTTACTGACAGAGGAACAACAAATTATTCATCTGAGATTCCAGAGTTTGATACTTGTAGGCCTTTCCACACTTAACATTTTTTTCCATCAACCTCTCAATCCCTAGAATCCAATTAATTTATTACACATCTCTGTAATAGAGTTATTGCTAATAAACAGATTCAATTCAGAGTGTAGCATGCATGGTTGTCATTAGAAATAGAAGAAACTGTGTATAAGATGATCATGTATCCATGATAACAAACGATAGGGTGGGGTATATTAGTTAGCAAATTACTATTGGGTTTCAGGGCATACTCCTCCTCAAATATCTCTGAAATAACAGTGCCACATTTTACAACCTGAGGTATACACTGCATGTTACTTAAAGGTACTATGTCCCTTTTGCAGCCAACATCAAATTCTGTAGAACTTTGCAGGAATTATGAATATGTTATGTATGTCCTACCTGTGAAATGTAAACTTGAGCAGTGTCCTAATATTCAAATTATGAAAGGAAACCCGTTTACTTGCTAGACTTCACTGTCAGACACTATTGAGTGACTGACTGACTGGCTTTTCATCTTTGGTAATTACACACATAAAATGAGCTGTACAGGGTACATGAGCATTTGTCTACATCAATAACCCACTTCTTGTAAAAGCCAAAATTAAACTGATTAAATCTTTGCGCAGCATAAAACGTACAACCATTTGGTACAATGGTCTGAAAAATCAGACTATTAATTACTGGCTCTATACCTCCTTAGTCGATTTGTCAACAAATAGTCGTTAATTTCCAACTTGAAGATATTTTCGAGCCCCCTTTTTCTAGGGAGGTTCTAAATTAGTATTGTCTTTCAAATGCCGTTGGAATTTAACCCTTTTATTTTTTTTGGCCTGCAAATGGGACATAGTACCTTAGATTTTTTTATTCTATTTTAATTTGTTTTTTACTGATTTATTCACGGGCCTGCCGTCCAGAGATGGGGCCTATGCCACTGATCCTGAATTGATGGTTTCATATCCAATATAAACTATTTCTCTTTTCACAAAATATTTCGCTCTTAGTATGGTCAAATTTGAGAAGATGGAATTCCCTTTACTTTACACAAAAACAAATTAAATTGAAAAACAGCAAGTGAATATGGTTCCAAAGCGGATTTACAACCGAATCATAATCAATATTGTAAAGCCGAGCAAATCTTTAGTTGACCTCTTTGAGCCTTTTCTGCAATCTTTTAGAAGGCCAATAAGCATGTCAATGCCATGTGGATAGAGGGGGATATGAGAAGGGGTTGATTGAACATCTTAGATTGGAAATCTCGAAAGCAAGCGTTTAAGAATAGACCTGAATGATATAGGAAGCAACACTGACAAGGAAGAACTTTGTGATTTGCGTATGTCGTTGTCATAGTTTAGATTTGTTCTATTTCATTTTCTAGCTCTTGATCGAAAACAAATACATCTCTTCTTCTTTTGTCACATACACATTCAGCAAATATAGCAAAAATTACAACAATACGAATTTTAGGTAAGTTTTTTTTTTAAAGATAATAAAAAAGAAATGAAGACCGATGAATATTCACCTAGTTTCCTCCTAAAAACTTGCTAATTAATTTTAAAATCATCTATGAACAGTTAAATATAATACATATTATGAAAGAGTGTTTTATCCAAAATCATTTGGTATCATTTTTGTGTGGTATGTGTGTATGCTTGGATGAACAAAAGGTATTGTTTGAGAGAGTGCAAAAATCGACTTCGGCCGAAGTGATGCCTACAGTATGGATTATGTTGGGATTGGCGGAGTGAGAGAATAAATTGAATGTATCAAATGAAATGCAATGCATACGCTTTTTGCAGAAGCAAAGTCAAACCCACACACGCGCGTGCACAAATGTTCGTTGATATTTGATATTCGATAATTGATTAGTGTGGAATGATTAATTGTGTTAGGGATGTTATTTGGATCTCCAAAGTCCGAATTTATACCCAAATCCCAATTGTTTTATTCAAACATCACATAAGCAACTTTTGAGCAAGATGATTTATGCACTCTCGCAAACAATGTCTCCTGTTCATCCAAGCGTGAGCACATACCACACAAAATGGTACTAAACACTCTTTTATAAGATGTATAATAATTTACTGTTCATAGATGATTTCTTAAATTATTAGCACTTTTCTAGGTGTAAACTTTTTTATTAAACTCGTATTTTTTAATTTTTTTTTGTCATAGATTTTATTTATTTGTTAATTTAACTTATCATAAAGAAGTTGATCTAGTTCTTATGCAAGTAAAGATGTATTCATTTATCATAAATCTGATTTCGATCTCATTTGTATCATAATTGTTTGACTCAGTTACGTATGGGTCATACATTTACAAATACATGTAGCTCTGACTTGCCTTGTTTTCAACACTGCCAATATGCACTGAGCTCATGTCGTTATGATACTTTTAAGTTGTAGATCGAAGTCTTGCCTGGAGACTAGCTGAAACTTTCACCCTCGAAAATGACACCCAATAGATAAATAGACGGAAAGCCTTTTAGGAATTAGGATGCCGAATTTTAAGGTAGCGATAATATCTCCATCATAGCGCAATTCCTCAAGTCTTTGCGTCTTAAGTTTCAAGCCAGGAAGGGTAATAGCTACTGTCATGCCATTAGTATTGTGGTGAAATATGCTAAGTAGGGCATTTCTGAGGTCTCTTAAAAAATAGGTCTGCTCATTATATCGAATCGATCTCACATGACAAGTATGATGGGTCAGACAAGATTTGAAAAAGAAATGGGAAGACTTTCATACATATAAATTTTTCATATATATATATATATATATATATATTCATTCTCGACCGTGTTTCTCTGTTGCCCTTGGGATAGGTAAGTTAAACTAAAATCACCCTGGCTGTACATATTGATATAGAATCATGGTCTATCTCCCCCCCACCAAGCCCTACAATTATTTTTAGTTGAATTAAGGTCGCTGAAAGCGTAAAGCTACAAAGAAAACCAGAAAAAAGTACCACGGCATATCATGTGTGTAGGGGTACGTTTGTGTGTTTGAAGTTTGGTTGAAGGAGATTGGAAGACTGGTGCCCATTTAATTGATTTAATTTTTTTAGACTTTTGATATTACTGTTGGAATATAGGCAATGCTAATTTCAACATCAGTCCAGCAAGTAGAAGAGCTGGTGGAGCTCCATTAAAACAGAAAGAACGTTGATTTATTTCCGATGGCCAAACTCACTGATAGGAAAGGAGGAAGGAGTTCGGAGAACATCATCATTAGCAAGAAACATGCAATAGGTAGCTTTCCAAATCCCCTCATACACCACACATATAGTTTAGTATATTCCCGATCTTGCATATTATTGAGTAACGCTTTAATTCTATGAAAATTCACGATTCATTAATTAAAAAAGAAAATGATAAAATTCGAAGGCATCTTAGCTAACTGAAGTTCAACTGGGCCACCTCCACTTTCAAAATCACTTTAAAGATTAGACGAGGATAAAACTTCGAAGCATTTGAGAACTGTTAATACAGTTTGCTTCTTTGCTGTAGGTCTCATAATTCTTAACTAAAGTCATAACTATATAGATTGTTTCTAATTCTTGATTCATTCAACATCTAACCTTTGAACATGCTCAATTATCTCAAATATTTCAGATTTTTTTCTTCCCCCTTTCTT
>BEXV01000433.1:156734-166889 GCA_003118195.1 Hemicentrotus pulcherrimus
AGAAGAAGAAGAAAAGAAGAAAGGTTAAATAAGATAGAAAAAAGGGGGAAACAGATTATAAGATGAAGACTGAGGCAAGAATAGAATAGCGGGAGAAAGAGAACAAGACGAAAGATATGAATAATAAGGTGAAAATTATGACAGTGTTAACGACCGTCAATACTACTGGGCCAGAAGGGATTAGAACACACAGCGAGATGACTGACAGGTGGTTATCTCATTAACTCAGCTCTCAACTAACATAATAAAAAGAGGATCATGGGGGACCTACAGGCACCGATTCGGGGGAATTTTCTGTATAGAGGGAGCAAGAAGCTGCAAGTAGGACAGTGGGGCTTTAATGGAGACGATGACGATTAAAAGAAGATAGTGAAGAACAACATGGTATGCAGCCATTTCTATGTTCAGACATGCAAACCCACGAACGCTTATTATAATCTCCTGAAAAGTGATTTTAATGTCTTCATATATTTTGAAAAAGTCACAATGGAAGTGAACGATCACCTCCCGGTACTATAGGGGAGTAATTGATACAAATCTCCCGAGAGAGAACTAGTCTGGACATCAATAAAAAATTACCTCTAAAAAGCTCTAAATAGATTATTGTTCACGTGACTCAGTGACCCCAAATTGAAGGTAATACACTGTGCGTTATAAAAGGGTACATGCCTCTGCATACGCTTACAGCACCGTACAGATCATATACATTATTAAAAAGAGAAGGTGGATTTATGGAAAAGGTGGACAGACGTTGCGAGCATTTATATTATGTCTTTTTTAGTGTGGAAGAGTATTGGAGAAAGAAAAAATGTGTCCTGAAAAGGATGGCAGTTCAAATACCCTTTATATGCGAAATAAGACAAATAATAGCTGAATGTTGTGGATCACACGTCCTTACCACATGAACACTGTTCTGTGTACAGTGGACGTGACTTTTAGCAGGACTTGGCAAATTTATTTTAATTTCAATGATTCCCCAAACATCACAGTACACAATAACATTTATGCGCCACATGATAACCCTTATTCACCCGCTTCTACACAGTTTCTCTCCCAATGTAATCGCGTACCCAAAAGTCAACTGTATATTAAAGGTAGTATATCCGTTTTGCAGCCAACATCACATTGTGTAGAACTTTGCAGGAATTATGAACATGTCACGTATGTCCTATCTGTGAAATTTACAAAGTTAGCAGTGTCCTAGTATTCAAATTATGCAAGGAAACCCTTTTACTTTGTACACTTCGCTGTCAGACACTATTGAGCGACTGGCTGACTTCCTTGATTTTCCTTCTCGGTAAAAACATACATACAATGAGCTGTAAAGGGTACATGAGCACTGGTTTACATCAATAACCCATTTGATTAACTCATTAAACGAGCGCTAAATTCGATTCGACAACTAACGGTCGTCATTTTTCCCACAAAAAGACATATTCAAGCCCTTTTGTTTTCAGGGAATTTTGAAATTAGTATAATCTTTCAAGTGCCTTTGGAATTAAACATTTTTGCTTTTGGCCTGCAAATGGAATATAATACCTTTAAGGTATAAGAGCATTAGATATTGCTACTCATATTGTGAACAAAAACAAGATATCTAATAATGAAAATTCATACCCCTAAAACATACATGTACGATAACATATTACTTTCGCCTTAATGCATGCCGTTTGAAGGAGCTTTGTATTAAACAGAAATTTTAATCATCCTGTTTCTAAATCAAACTCGATATGAAAATATCATAGTGTTCTTACGTGGTCAACTTGCTGAACGAAACTGTCATCAAAAGCGGGCTTGTGAGGGACAAGTAGTTGGCGAAAAAATTCCCAACGTATAACAAACTAATAATGCATTTTTTTTTTTTGCCGGAAATTTAACTTACCCTCGAAAAATGTGATGACATGATTATTTTTTGGACGGCATCTAATAATCTGAAATCCATTAATATAAAGTATTTATTGCTCAATTTGAGTTTTCAAATAATATGAATACATTCGCTTAATACAATTGTTGGTCCGTAATATACCTCATTATCCATTGTCCTGTTGATTCATCAATCTTTTATTTTTCAATGTCGTGTAATGTCAATCTTGTTTTCTAATTCGTTCTGAAAAAACCCACTTTCATTTCCTAAAGGCTTAGCAAGGTATATCACTCGAGTCATACTCAAGCGTGTCGTTGATTTTTGCGACAGTATGATCCTATGACCATTAACAGCACATTGCTAAAGGTCATCGAATTCGTATCCCTAAAATATGAATTTGATATCTATTTTACTTTTATACAAATCAATCATTCCGAGTTTCTAGGTTGTCACGCGCAAATTAGGTTTTCTAAAATCTATCAATCGTTACATGCCAAAATCAGACGTTGCATTACTAAACAAATATTAGGCAACACTATTTATATGGATTTGCATGGAGATTTAAAGTAGATATTTTATGCCAATGCCTCAGGGGAAAGGGTGTAAGATATCAAAAGAATAGCAATCGAGATGAGCGGTTCTAAAGATTATTAACAGTTTACTTTACTTCAAAAGCAGATGAGAAAAGGGAAAACCAATGAATGCATAATTTTTGTCCATAAAGTTTCTACTGAAGTATCTCAGCTTCCCCCTTTTTTTTCGTAAAATGTACCATCTTTCGACAGTGCCATAGTGTGAAATTAAGTGAAACGCCCTGTCCAAAAAAAAAGAAAGAAAAAAAAGATATCGTCCGCCATTTTCCTCTCAACATTCGTGTCACGGAGATTAAGGTGTCCCATAATCATTGAACCATGTGTATTGACATGTAGTTTAAGATTCTAGTAGTAGCCTTGAGATTGAGCAGGCAAGTTTTCATCGCCTCCTGTGGACGTTCCCAGGCCAACGAAACCAAATGATTTTCCCGACAGTCAGCTGCTATGATGAAAGGATTAAAAAAAAAAATGTCCACAGATGCCCACCCCTTAGTAATGTTGGAGATATGTAATGCCTAGGTCACAAATAAACCGGGCCCCGTACGATTTTCCCTACCCGGCGGCTTGCCGTGGATTTAGAGACCCTACGGGAACCGTCCGATTTTCATTTCTACGGCATGTGTGGTCACATATTCTGCGGCCCCCGGGAGGTGACCGGAGAAAATTGGTCGAGTGAAATGCAAGGCGCCCGTAAGGGTGCCGGCAGGGTGCCGACCGAGTGCTGACCGGTAACCTTACGGGCTCCGTCCGGTGAGCAGGTGTACCGATGCCACCCGGAAGGTGCCCTGCCGGGGTCCGGCCGGGGTCCTCAAGGCGTCCGGCCGGGTGCCGTGCGGTGCACTGAACTACAGAGCGAGTCAGAAAATGTCCCACTTTTTAAAAGTTGTATTGTTTGAAGTATGAATATTTAATCATGGGTTTCATAATATATCTTGATAGAATTATGCTCCCAGTACATTTAGGTACCATTTTCATTTGAATCTCTGCCTGCATCACTGAATCAAATATATCCAAAAATGGACACTAAATTCTAATTTAAATTGAATTGAAATTGAATATCAGACAATCTTTACAAGACTGCCAGATCTCACTTAATTGCGCCAAGTTACTGGGTGAGGAATAAAACAGTGCATTGAACGAAGGCAGTCAGACATGCGCACACGCACACACACGCACATACGCATGCACACACACATGCGTGTGCGCGTGTTTATGTTTTTTTTTGTCTGTCTGGCTAATTGGATAATTGAAAAAAATTGGCTGTCTTTGTTCAAAACATCATTTTATTCCGCACCTAGCAACTTGGCGCAAGTAAGATCTGGCAGTCTTGTAAAGATTGTCTGATGTTAAGTCATGCATGCAGAGATTCAAATGAAAATGGTACCTAAATGTACTGGGAGGATAACTCTATCAAGACATAACCATAACATGAAACTCATGATTAAATATTCATACTTCAAACAATATAAATTTTAAAAAGTGGGACATTTCGAGATGCCGCCGTGAGGGACCCGCACGGGCAATATTTATTTTAAATGGCCCCCGGACGCAGACGCCTATTGTTGTGCATATCACCCAGGGCTATTGAGGGGCCGTGAGGGCGCCGTAGGGTACACGTACGGAACCCTTGAGCACAGCAAGGCGCCGGGACCCGTACGGGACCCGTAAGGTGCCCTACGGGCCCTTTACGGGCTTTTTACGGCCTAACGGTCAGGTAAAAACGCCGGGAGAATTGGGAGCAGCCAACTCAGCACCACGGCGCCCGTACGGCTTCAAAAACTGTCCCGGCGCCCGTAGGAACTTTAGGGCAACCGGCCGGACACCGGCCGGAAATTCCCAAAATGTCTGTTTTTACTCGCTGTACGGGCCCCGGAGTGCATATGTGAAAGCCCCATAAGACAGTTTTGTTATCATTGAGGAGAATCATACTGATGGAAGTACAAACTATTTCAAAAGCACTAACCTGTGTGTGAAGTTCACCATCGGAATTGTAGTTAAACCGTCTTGGTCAATGCACTTTTCTCTATCCATGATTATGTGAGAAAATAAAACCAACGCATATACTGACTCGTGATTTAACTTTGATTCGGACCATCCTCTCAGCACAAAAGTAGGTTCAGTTACCGGTTCAGTCTACTTCAAAGGCTTCAAATGAGTTTACATAATTGATTTGAAAAGGAAAAGGATAGAATAAACTGTAATCCATTTCCCTTAAAAGAAGGAAAAAACTTGAAAGTCGTTTTTCCTCATAACGACACCAATGCATCACCTTTGGAAGAATCGTTTCATGTCATGACTACAGCAATAGCGTCCGCCCAGACAGTCTGATATAACAATCTGGTTGAACCTAAGAACAAATATAGTACAGCTATTTTCTGTAAGATAGCTATAATTAATTGTGCAAGCTCTTATGTTGGAGAAACATGCTAGTGTTGCACTATGTGTAAATTGGCGTTTTCATTGATTAAGCACGACGCACATGCACATTAATTGATTCAAAATATATGTTTAACAATGGAGCAATTGTTGAGGCAATAGGCCTTAATAGTCAGGTGGCTTAGTGAAATTAAAGCTACTTGCCGGATAAAAGCACCATTTTTGGTACAAAGGCTTCCCTTAGGACCTACTAAACGATACTAGGCTAGAAACCCCCGGAAAAAAAATCAATTTAAAGGTGTGGGGTCAGGGCGCCTTTTTGAAACCCTCAAATAATTTTATAACATTGATTTGTTGTTGTACAAAATGCCATTTTTGGTACGGGGCTTTCTTAGAACATACTTAACTACATTAGGGTAGGAGCCCCCGGCAAGAATATCATATAAGTTTGAAAGGGGGCCCCCATGGCGTTTATGTCACTGAATAAGCAAATACTGTAGGATATACATTATATCAACAGAACTATCTGCACAAAAGGGGGAACAAATAATAACTCTGAGAAACAACGTTTTATAGAAATACTGATCTTTTCTTGAATTATTCATAGGGTGTTCATAATGCTAATTCATAAGAAAGGAGTTCTACTACAAAATCGAATAAAAGTCCCTCTCCTTATTAATTGCGTAAACTGAAAGTAATTTACGAAACCTCTTTGGTTGTTCTGATTTACAATTCATGCCTTTGCTTAAATCAAGGACATTGTGTCAGAAGAAAACCTCAAATACACACATGGAATGAAGCCGTTAACAACGGATATTACCTAGAGAATCACCCTCAAACATTTATTTCAAATTTACTGAATTAATGAAGAAGAAAAAATTGACATTTGTTTGATATTTTATAAGTTAGGAACGGACTCCGTCATCTCACATAGTCACGAATAAACGAAAATCACTTTTAAATTATATTTTGTAGCCGGAAATATATTATGAATAATTTACAAATGTTACCCCAGTTCGATACCTGATTAAAAAAAAGTTTAACAATATGGTAACACTCGTTTTCTATTCATATCACAAACAGCCCCCCCCCCCCCCTCNCACATGCATACAATCCCTCGCCCATACGCTCATTTAACCCAGCAAACACCCCTCGCGCACCCATTCCGTTGTGTTGGAACCGTTACCAACCATCCATAAAATCAATAGACACATAATTAATTCGTTATCAATATATTTCTTGTTAAACGTAACAAACAAATCAACGCATCTTGTTTTAATATAAGTCTCGTCCAATCGGAAATAGAAGTTTTCTATTTTGTTCTCTTTTTAAATGTTACTACATACGCCTCCACACAACCGACCATCTTTTTTTATAGAAATCACGACTCTGTTTTTCTATGTAGCCTGAGCATGTATAACCGCCTCCTACCTACCAGACAAGAAGATTCATCCATCCATTAATAAGGTACTTTTATGTCAGCTAAATGAGCCTAATGTTTGAAATAAAGCACCAGATTTATTTTATGTGGAGTAAAAAAAAATGTATATATTCTATATAATATATAAGTTTCTTCAATTAAACCACTTGATGCTCTTATATAAGATAATTTATTAAACAAATAAGAGTTCTTGTTTGAATCGGATGTGTTCTATTTTTGTTTCCTCTATAAATATGACTTCCACAAACTCCTCCACACATCCGACCATCTTATCTTTCTTACAAATCACGGCTTTGTGTTTCTATTTATCGCCTCTCACCTACCAGACAAGCAGATTTATCAATCGATCAGGTACTTTGGCCTCAAGCCTCATCCGACCCAGTTGGTCATTTGAGATAATACTACAGATTGACACCCAATTGTAGAGCTTATTGACGTATATGCCATTGATATTTTGACGCTCTGTAGAGGTATAATGTTTCAGTATAGAGTGTTATAAAATGGATGACCGTGATCTTAAATTACCATTGATCTGACGTGATCAAACCATCTCCTCCTTCTGACTGCCCTCTCCTTGGGGGAAATTCAAATTATACCTCACTGGAAAGACTGTAGCCTTAACAATTTCAAAGAGAAGCGATTTGTTACACAATGAATCCACCTAAGATGAATTTGTGTGTTCTTGACTTTCGTGTATTTTGATTTTATTGGTATCTATGAGAAACGTTCTCAAATCAATTGATATTTTAGCGTATACTTTTAAAAGACCTTTACGCATAACGTATAAGAGTATAAAAGATATTAAAAATTTCTTGTTAGCTTTAGATGTCTGATGTGGTTAATAATAGTGATATTGACTGCCTTCAGGACAATACAACTTGTCATATATCGCCCTCACCTTCGGTTCGGGAGAAATAATGTCGTATTGCCCTGAAGGCAGTCTATATTGCTTAATTATCTGCTGTGCAATAACGATCTGAAGTATTTCTATGAAATTCGAAAGAACAAAGTAAGCCTACAGGAATAGATAGTGACATGCAAACAACAGAACTTCCGCTGGCAATTTTAAGCTCAATTTTTAAATCCTTACTTTTATGTTATTCAGGATATGGCGATCACAGAATAAATTTTCCTTCCGAAGATGGTCACAAATGAATATCTACATTTGACTGAAAGGAATCTGTTGGAATCTTCTTTATGCAGTGTTTGCAAGTTTCGTTTTAAATGGTTAAAGTATAACACTCAGTTCTTAGAGACTATCATAGATTGAGAGAAAAAAATAAACCAAAACAACGTTTGTTAGCGTTTTATTTAATGCGCTTTTTTTTTTCTTCTTTTTTTGAATATGAGATACGGGAGAAGGTTGTGGAAAAAGCACATCTCTGATTGATAGGTCACCTATAATTAAAACGTGCAAGATTTAAATCTCTCTGTAAGCTTCAGAAATGCATTTTGTGCAGGAGAACTTCCAAGATGAACCTGTCATTCTCTTAAAACTTGATTTAGGCTCCTTATAATTATGTTGGTAAAAATTATATCAAACTTTAGCATTTAACGATTCAAGCAGATCATTGCATTTAATTAGAAACCATCCCCCCTCACTCTACCGTAAGCGTTTCCAAAAAATATTGGCACTTAATTAACCTAATGCTCACCCTTCTGTTACTATATACACTTCGCCGCTTCGATTGAAAAAAAAAGATTGGAACCTGAACAATTATTTAGTCGATTGAGAAATTAGTCTATGGGAGACGGGAGAAACCATGTCTCATCGTCTTCCCCAGTAATGTATCTGGGCATGTGCTGACCCGTGCATTGTCAGAGGAAAGTAGCTATCTACCATCAAAAATCGTATTAGCGGTTGGGTCGATGGCATCAGGGAAGCCAAAAATCAGAAGAAGTCATTGGAAAGCAGTCGGAAAAGATGAACCGACCTTGTGCACTTAATGTAGTTCAAGCACTCTAATCAAAAACACGTTTTGAATTCAAATGCTTTGATTCCGTCTATGGATTTGTGAGCAGACATACGCATCAACATAACTTGCCCCGTCTATGGATTTGTGAGCAGACATACACATCAACATAACTTGCCCCGTCTATGGATTTGTGAGCAGACATACACATCAACATAACTTGCATAACGTTGAAAACAGTTATTCTGAGTACTTCCTTATATTTTGACAAATAAAAGAAAATCGTTTTCTCGTGTGAAGAATCCCAGCCTCGACCAACATTAGGAGGTATAAAAACATGTTTCAATTTTTCTAGCTCCCCTATTCCTTTTCGTTTGGGATGAAAAGTTCGAAGAAAAAAAAAGAGAATAGTTAAGGTACCAAAATAGAAATCCTCGAAGCGTAAATTATCATGAAATAAAAGGAGATTTTATGATTTTTTTTTCCAAAAGATAAACGAAACTTTTATATACAGAGGAAGAGGGGAAGTCTTTTTGATTCCCATTATACGCCTGAATGCCTGTTTTATATACAGACATACGAGTATCGACCCCTTTACACCCTGGATTTGGCTAAACATCATGTGGAACTCCTTCATCAATTTATAAATCGTGGGCAATATTCCCGTCGTATAAAGAATAGCTGGTGCAATACGCATTTGACCGAATACCCCATTTTCCTAATGAAATATGAATGTTATTTTTTACAAGTCATGTATCAGTTTGATTTGATTATTCATGTCGAGGGACCGGCTTTTTACCGTCATCATCGACAAAAGCGTGACCCATGAACGAACACACTGGTTTGTCATAATAATTTATGCAAACAAAATGATCGCTAGCCCAACGAACTCGTTGTACTAACCCGGAGAACATAATGCCTGTAAATAAATCATATGCTCTCTATTAAACTCAAAGTTATTAGGGTTTACTGATAAAATCCTCCAAACCATTCCTTGAACTCTGCATATGATGACGCAATCTGTGTCGGTCACGTGATCTACTTCGGGAGCATTTTGCACAGTGAACCGTAGTGAAAACAATCTGTTCCAGTCAGATGAAAACGTCATCATTGACGCTGTCAATCACGTATACATTCATCAATTCGTTTTGCCTTCCCAAAATTCTCAATGTTTTGAGTTTTTGTAGTATTTAGAAAGGAAAACTAAAAACAAGTGCTAAAATCGACACATCACAATTTGAAGAAATACCTATGAATAGTTTGTCGGTATTTACGTCATGCGTATGATGGTAAAGTAATACGTCCAAACCCGCCCCTTGAAATAACAGTTCCTTGTTTTAATCGCTGTTTTGGTTTTTGTGATGTACTAATGCATGTAGTGCTTTGAACACTGAACAAAGAATTTTAAAATAAGCATCATCTGACGTCATCATTGAGGAATCTGTATGGAACTTGGAATAGGATAAATAGGCCATCATCACGCCAATAAATGACGTATAAAAAAAGTGCATAGCAACTGAGAAGGAAGCATTGAAAGTAAAATCTACTCAACCTTTTTCTTCCAAATTCTATGTGTGGGGTATGACATTGTACAGAGTATCTAATGCTTAAGAAAACACAAACAGATTTAAGTAGCGCAACCCCATTGTAGCCTTATGCCCTAAATAGCGGTAGGAAGAATTTCAAATGAGTATACATATTTCCCCTAATACTAAATAGGTTCCATGAATAACTGTTTGTTTAATGTTCAAATAAGTATTAATATTTTTCCGATTCTGAATAAGTTCCAGACATTGATCTACATTTACCACACTCAACCCAGGTGATGTAAATGGGTACCTGACATTAATTAATTTCTTTGAAATGCTAGAGCGATGTAATGGCCGCCTTGCTAAAGCCAGGGTAAAACCGTGACGGACATGTGCGCTATATAAGAAGCCACCATTATCATTATTATCAGTATATATA
>BEXV01000433.1:176607-192332 GCA_003118195.1 Hemicentrotus pulcherrimus
CCCCCCCCCCGATGTGTACGCCCCTGTACGCCAGTAGGAAACGCTTCAAGAAACGGCCTTTAATAATAATCACTGATCAACCCTGTCTACAGTAAAAGTTAAGTGAGAGTATATGTATATGCGCATAGCTTGCAGAATTAGAGCAGTACATGAAAATATGTGTGTGATAGTGGAAATGCATCATGGAACAAGAGGTAAGGTAAAGAACACATTTAAACATATTTAACAGCTTTTTGACGTAGATCACTTATGGCTACTGTACCCGAGCTGCCATTCCTTGGCGCCAATTGATTATATGATATTCAGTTAATTAAAAAAAGAATGTTACTACACCCGCCTCCCCCTCTTCCCCGATAAACAAAAGAGGGGTGATTGTTCCGTTATGGCCCATTTCCAGACGAACCATAACAGCTTGTGCTTGTGATAAGCTCTTTTGACCATCAGTAAACTAATTATATCCGTGTCAAGATGCAACATCCGGGCATGCATTGTGCATTTAAATGCAAGAAGGTATTTAATTGCGGGCATCCAAGTAGACTTGTAAGTAACCGATGATATAGAATTTTGTCTGTAGGCTCTGTTGGTCACATGGGCCATCCGACATTGTAGCTGTCGTGGACTTTCGGTCTAGGGAGCTATCCGTCTTATGGGCTGTAGACCGTTGATTGGCGCAGTAGGAATAACAATCAGCGTGCATTATCATTAATGTGAAAGCCATCTAACTGTATAAAAACACCCATGCTTTTGTAAAAACGACTCAACAAAGCGCAAATATGTAGAACGTGTATTTTTCCTGTAAAAAAATTAACAAAACGTTAAAGGGCATGCAAGTATGAATATAATATCATTGAATATGTATTAAATAAGGAAAACTATTTCTAAATGTCAATTGTTCCTACATTCGAATCGTTAAGGTGAGATGAAGATATATTTCCTAGAATGAAAAACATTGAAACCCATACTGCATGGAGCTCTATTTCTTATCTTCGGGTAATAGGTCAATTCAGCTATGTATTCTACAAATATTCTTTCTTTGTATACTCAATCTAAAACTGTAAATATTCTTTTTTTTTCTGCCACAAGTAAATGCATCTGTATAGCACCAGACATTAAATTTGCATTCATAGTACCATATTTTCAATGGGGGCTTTTATTCGGAATTATCAACTTGATTCAACAAAAAGATGTACAATGATGCAAACAATAACGTTCGTACCATTAATCTAAAATATTGCACAAAATTGAATAACACCATATTTTATGCAGTATTCATGGTAAAGGGTCGATATTATTGCTCGCCTCAGTATATTTGATCAAATGATTCACTTCTTTTTGGTTTGCTCTATTCGCTATCTTTGGACATTCTGGCGACGAGACAGCAAAATGGCGCAGCTATAGGTGGCCACGTGCCCTTATCTTCTTCCCATTCCGTCGCGTTTGATTCAAGCTTCCAGACCTTCGCCTCGCAATCCTCCAGTCCATTTTCTCCGCCAAAAATGTAGATAGTGCCGCCTAAAACTGCTGTGACGAAAGACATCCTTCCTTCTGGGAGCTCCGGTCCGAACCGCCACTCGTTATTATCAGGGTTGTAGATTTCGACCGATTTGAGCATGTTCTCTGGACCTACCTCACCCATCGCTACGCTTCCTCCTATGACGTAAATTTCCCGATTCGTCACAGCAACACTGGCGCAAGTACGCGGTAGGATCATGTTGGCAACCGTATCCCAGCTATCAAGGCGAGGATTGAAGCAGAAAAGAGCGTCAAGAACCGTATCTTCAGACTCTCCACCGATACAGTACAACCGCCCTCCTACGGCAACGGCTTTATGACCGAACCTGACAGCCTGTGGCATTGGGGAAGTCTGCTTCCAGATGTTGGTGGCAGGATTGTAACACTCGACGCTAGAAAGAGTATCGTCACCATCACAACCCCCGACAGCGTAGATTAGACCGTCCAATACCGCCAGACTAAAATTACAACGGCCGACGTTCATCGCGGCTCGCGGTAACCATTTCTTTTCAAATTGATCAAAGAGAAAGAGACCGCTTCTGCGATTGGAATATAAACGTCGCCCGCTATATTCTGTGGGCTGTTTCGCCATGGTGTAAATGTTGTTTTCACCGGTTATGACACATTCGGCATCGTCCATCAGTTCAGGTAGTGCTTTGACGCGGTAGGCTGTGGTTTGCTTGATATCACTTAGCATTTCACTCATGTTGGTAAGGAAGACAAACATGTCTGCGAATGGCATTCCTTTTCGCGCGGTAGTGTTGACCTTGGTCATGTCGAGATCCTGGCGACGATCCCGTAGAACATGATACTGTAACGCACTATCAATGATCTGTTGACAACCCTTGTTATGCGACACGATGCGATCACGATCAACGACATCATGGATGTAATATGGGCTGATCAGTCCAAATCGAATGTGAGACACAACATCAGCGAGGTCTGCTCGACGCGAATCTGGGTCGTGCTTGGCCCAAGCCATCACGCTTTCATAAACCACTTCCTCGTTGTCTACATTCAACTCATCTCTCGAAATAATATCGATAATTTTGTCTTTCCCTAAGGTGACAAACTCTTCCTCTTTACAAACTTCGATGAAATTGTCCATAACCACAGTTTTGGCCAGTTCCTCGAGCTTCTCGCAGTTGTGTGCTACAGCAAAGAAGTAGATACCGATTGCGTTGGAGACAGTAATGTGTTTCTCCAGGAATCGTGCGCACGCGTCGCGTAATGTTGGCATCTGGAACATATTGACCGCTAACATAAGTCCCTGTACATTATCTTCATTGATCTCTATTTGTGAGGTGTAGGCATAGTCCAGGATAAGCCGCATTGAAGGTGCGTCTATACCGATTAAGCGGATCTTACTCTGTCTGCTCTCTGCGAGGTTCGTCGTGAACATGGCGTTGAAGTACGGGCTGCTCGCGGCCAGCACGCATTTATGACACGGGAATTCCTCATCGTCGACAATCAATGTCACATCGACCAGAGCACCTTGTTCGTACAATGACTTGAGTCCATGAACTACCTCAGACACGTGCTTATTGTCCTCAAATTTGTATTTGTCAGGGAAATTATCCAGAGAATCCTGCGGCTCGAGCTTAGCACGTAGCTTTGCTTTGCTCCCCTGACGTTCGATGATTGCCTGCTGCTTGTCACCAACCACCTCTATCCCTGCAAGCATCGAAGCAAGAGCAACAGTGTGAGAACCTGATGTTGTACCCGAACCAGAAGTGCCGTAGCTGGACGAAGGCCTAGATGAACTGCTGTAAGGTGACGTAGATGACGTCGTTGATGAATACGAGCTGCCAGAACCACTTGACGTTGAGGACGGTGTAGTACTGGCACCAGAGATGCTCCGACGGTCTCGGACACGATAGGAGTAGGAGTATTCATCACTACCACCAAGCAAGGACGCAGACGTCTCCATGGCAGCTATTGTCATGTTACGTCTGCGCCGGGCTGGGGTCCCTATCGTGAGAGCTTGGTGGGCGTTACCAATAGAGAATCAGTGTCGTCTGCGTTAAGTGATGAAAAAAACGGACACTGGGTATCTGTTAAAGAAAGAGAGACATAAAGGAGATGATTAAGCATCCTTATCACATAATACTATTGGCATTACATTAAAAAACGAGGAGCACCAAAAAATAGTGTAATTGTTATCTTTTGAATTAAAGGGAAAAGTAACGTAACGCTAGCTTAATGAGAAATCTTCTTTTAAATTTATTCACATTATCACGCGTAAGAATATTCTAGGCCTCTGATTGGTCAAAACTGCAGGCATGATATTCGCTGCTGACTGCTAGGCAGTACAGCGTTGAAAGTGAAGAATGGAAACGCGTCAAGACATCTGTAATGTCCCCTTCAATATCTATCGAACACAAACAGGCATAATTTGTTTGATATCTCTTTTTTTCAGTTAGGAATTCATAAGGGGGATGCGGTATATAACACAATAATTGATATTAGAAATTTGCCTCCTCGGTGATCTCGAGACTGCACTATGCCCCCGACTTCGTTTTGGATCACAGTACAGTTCCGAGATCGCCTTTGGCAATAGTTTTAAGCAGTCAATATTTATACAAGCCATTAAAGAAGACAAAATCTGACATATTGATATATTGTATACACTTCACATTAAAAACAATATTTAATAATTTGTGTTAAGTTGTAAAGGCAATGACTTAATAAACAATCACAGAAAGTACACGTTCACCATCAACAAAAAACACAATCACAGTCATGATCAGAATATACAAAAAAGGGGGAAAAGAAAGAAAACCAACATTATGCAGACAAAATTATTACGTTAATTTACGAAGATACTCCATGGAAAAGAATTGGAGTGTAAAATTGATAAATAATTCCCTTGAAAAGACCTGTATGCAACTGAGCAAGTCTTTTTCTTTCAATGTATATAGCTTAAAAACAAAATCATCAAGCAAATAATATCGAAACTATAGCTGATGAACTTTTGATTGTAAGCAAATTTCATGTCCAATTTGTGAGGAACTTTGTACATTTTCTACACTTTTTACGTATCTGGTTGAAATAAGTGTATGGTCGTATGAGCATAGTCCGCCCGTGACCAAAGTTCGCTATCTCAAAAATCGGTTAGATTTCGAAAACCTGATATTACCAATAAAAAGAGGAACATAAGATTACCAAAAGACGAAATTTTCTTTAGAATTGGGTGTGGAATTGACAAAAGATCGGCCAAATTTGCAGTCATTTGCGTCCGTTCTAAAGTATAAATTTACCGATAAGGATCTAGAAATCTTAATTTTAAGAGCAGATATCACCAAAATTGTAAGTAAAAAGTTGTACCAACTGATTGTATCATATCTTGCCTGGCAAATTATGATATTACCTTACGTTTGATGGATCGCATTATTTGATACATCAGCTGTAAACCCCCGAGCGCGAAGTAAGTTCTAGTTGTTTTTAGGCCTTTCTTTATTGCAGCGCGAACGCCTATCCGACATCGAATTTTTAGATCGCGATATTTCCGGAATCTTTTTACAAAAAAATTCTAGTAAAACCCTTTGCCGTACATTTGAAAATATTTGAAATAATACATTTGTGAAGAATATGAGAAATCATAGACCGAATATCACATTTTCTAAAACCTCCGCGAACTTTGGTCACCCTATACTGTGTTTTTGACCGTGTATCAATGCCAGTTGGACACACATAAAATGCAAGGCGTACACATATTATGTTGGTTAATTGGATTGTTTTCGTGTCCCCGAGGGGATGTTACTCAAATGAATTTGCTTGGTACGTGAGGACATTCTCCGTTTACTACCTATCATAAAACAGTCGTTTCTTTTGAGATTGCACACACACTTTGCGAAAAATTATTCATATTTGTTACTATGCCAATTACAGTGCAATACAGAAAGAAATCTTAAAAACTCAGCAAAAAGGGCATTTGATATTGAACAAAAGTCCAACGAGGCACAGAATATCAATTAACAAGCAAACAAACAAACAAATGAAACAATGACTATTTATTTTTAGGAAGAACCTATTTTATTCACTATTTTTCCCAAAACAATTTTTAATTTTGTAAATTTGAACGAAATAAAGGGCAAAAAAAAAAACACGTTGTTTCGGTGGTAAGCATTACAAAAAGTGGGGTCAATCTGTTTCTGGTTTGGCGCTTTACCAGACCATTTAGCACAGGGTTGGGGGCGTCGGCATAATGGCCACAAAGTTTGCAGAGGATTTACCAACACGCGATATCATAAAGATGAATATTTAAATCGCTCGTAAATCTATGCTAAAAGAGTTTCTAAAGTTTGCTTTTTCGTACAGGCAGAAGAAAAGCGTTATCATTTTGTCGACAAGACTCGAAAAATTTGATCGGGAAGGGGGGGGGGTCCCACACACACGCACACACACATATATATACACTATGTCTCTCTATACCCCATAATGATAAACCTCCCTGCGCCTATACGCTATTATATCCACAGATTCATTGAAGAAGAATCACGTACAAACCGGAATTGGATAACAATATTAATGGGAGGGGGCTTTACGATTCTAAATGGAAGTCAAAATTGAATGGCACGCGAGGGAGGAATGTATGATGACACGCATAGCTATCACACTGTATCAAAACGAAAGTGATACATCTACGTATACTGGTGTTACATACTCACATGAGAATATTATGACTTTAAATGACTTGCAAGTTAGCCTCGAGAAATTATAAATGATAAACAATATATAGGATGTCATTGAAAATACTGCCGTACATTACCAAATCATACACTATAACTCTAACATCATAAAGCATAGTAGCTATACAGACAATTATGTTTGGCTAGGGGATATTCTCTACTCAGGTTGACTTCGACTCTGGTTTGCTCATATTTTTTGGCCCATGTAAAAACACAGTTTGAAAACAGATGGTCAAAATTCTACAATTTTCAATCTAATTTGATGAGCCTTGGTATGAGCAGACTGTTTTCTCAGCTAACCGAGTTGAGAATGTTGTTGGGGTCGTTTAGAATGGTTAACACTGAGCTGCTCCTACTCATTGAATTGGTCCATCGTGACGTCAGGGGAATTCGTCATTCCGGCGAGGGTGTGGTTTGCAATAACTCCACTTCCGAATGTGACGATGACACGGTCGTCATTCCTGACGAAGACGATGATGATCCTGACGATACATTGTTGGACGATATGACCACTATCGTGATGATGGCCACCGTGAGAATGAGTATGAGTAAGACTATGAACAACGCGATGCGACGGTTCTGTTGATTACCACAATCCACCATTTTGAATGTTGTATGCACTACCTCAGGGGCTCCCTTTAACCAACACTTTTAATGACACCAATTAGCTGTGAGAGGGAAGGACTAGCACGATCCAGTTTGCGTAAAATAAATTCCATCAAACTTTAAAGAAGCTCATCTATTGACTCCGTAAACGAGACCTCATTAGCAAAATAGAGAATATTAAGTGACGGAAGCAAAATATAAGCGAAAGGAATTCAAGATGTCGAAGTGATGAATGTTCTCCTTACGAATGACGGTAAGAAAACAGAATCAGCAATATCCTCAAGCCCTTCACGGTACCTCATCTAACATCGTGACTGAGATGAATTCGGTATGGAGGGCCTGTATCTGGTAATTTTGTCACGCAGCGTTGCATTCACCAATATTTCATACCAAAATATCTGTGTGCTTGACAGGCACGGTCCTGTGATTGAACCAACATGCGCCTGTCGCAGTCGATTATCGCAACGTTAATCGTGACCTTAACTAACTGGAGCTTTCAAAGGGAAGAGGAATCAAGAGGAACGCATCCCTGCCATTTAGAAACCTGACTGTGATGAACAGTCGCAGCCGCTATCGCAGCCACCATCAGCGATGTCGAAGAGATACCAGTCGAAAAAACTGACGCTGAATGATAGTGAGATCTATCCAACAAGGTTTATGTTACATTTGCACCCCAGACTCGAAACATGTACTCCTTTCCAACTTTTTGAAAATGCAGTAATTATTCTTCCGCACAGTTTTCACAAGAGTCATTTTGCGGAGCTGGCATAAATAGCTCAAAAATTGGAGGTATAGAAAGTCTGCAGTTTTTATTCTACAAACCCCTCTTCCGTGGTTCTTTGTTGTGTATTCGTCACGATGAAACAGAAACCAACAAATTAGGTTTTATCGCTCCTTTTTTTTTCGTTGATATTCTATGCATCGCATAACACCGGTAACACTGCTTTCTTAGACTGCAAAATACACAGAAGTGCAAGATGAATCAATAAAATGAAGTAGGATTACGATCACTCGTTTTGTAACCAAGCGGGATAGCTCCTCATCTATGGTCGTAGAGAAATGGCACATTCCGTGTGTAATTGAACGTGGCAGAAGCTTACTTCTAAACTCTCTTTGGGTATATGGGGGGGGGGTGCATTCCGAAGGTGAGGAATGGCTGGGGCATGCTGCAGGGCACGCATACACTAATGCATATTGGTGAATATTGTGCATTAATGGCGACCAAAAATGCAGCGGAGAGCCGAGTCAGGGGGAGAGATGGAGTCATGGAGAGGTGGAGCAGTGCATGGAATGAGAAAAATTGAAGGAATGAACACGCCTCCCATTTGAAACAGACATTGTTACCCAAGTAACGGTAGATGGGACGAAATGTTTAAGAATAGGAGAATGATAATTGCAACCAGAGCGATGGTGCAGCTTGCGTTCGGTCATAGCTAGGGCTGAGGATTTTATTATTTCATTACCTGTTTAGTAGATATGCTGTGCAATGAAGGGTGCTGTATTTCTTTCATATTAAAATTATGTCTTTTCATGTTCACTGCTCCCCCCCCTCCCTGTTACGCTATTTCCATTGCGTTTTTATACGCGTACTCCTCTAATTGACATGATGGTGGTAATAATGAGCCGTGTTGTAAAACAAGACGAACGAAACATAGTATATATAAATTTAATGAAACTCCTTGCCATGCAATGATATGATTACTCTGTTTTGTTCACTTTCCATAGATGAAATCGGATGAAATAAGATTTAAGATGTTAAAAAGGTAATGCAGGCGGGAGTAATCGGATCCCTGCCCCCCCCCTGNCCTCGTTGACAAAGTTCGGTAGAGAAATGTGTATTTGTGTTATTGTTTATATTGTCAGCAAGTGTTAATTCTTAACATTCCTTAAAATTCTGATAATCTCTACACAATAATTCTCGATCAAAATCCTCTGTATATGATGATTTTGTGTAATACTTGGAGCATTAATACGATCATTTTTTGTTTTGAATTTCTAGCACTTATTAGAAATTTCCCATCACACGATTATACCACAGATCTAACAATTTAGACAAAGATTGTATGGAGTCTTCAAAGGTGTGTCATACGCATTAGCATATATTTCTTTGCTTGCTTCATTCCTGACAGACATATTGTAGTAAAAGAAAATCAACTATAAACAAAACAACACAATTATTCCTGACAGACTTATTGAATAATTAAAAAAAAATCAAATAAACGTACTTCATAATGGAAGTACTTGTAAAATACTATTATCTGAGGAGACACTGAAGATTTCTACAAGTCATAACGCAGTGATATCATTTTGCGTGTTGAGACTGAATTTCCTAAATAATTTAATGGGCTTCATAACCCAGATAATAAAAGTAAAAGGAAACGTTGTGTTGTAGAGGCCCTTTGATTTAAAATAACGTTCATTACAATTATACTTATAGTCATGGTAGTAGATACTTTTTTCATCATTAGTTTGCACAACCCAAATACTTAGCAGTTAATATATTAGCTTCATGATATAAATCTATTTGTTTAGAGAAGGGGGTTGAAATACATGCAGAAGATGAACATTTCAAAACAAGGTTAAGACAAATGGAAGAAGAAATTAAAGTATGTAGAAATGATTATCTAGTAATTCCCGCATGACACAAATACACGTAAGAGGTATTATTTTCTTTTCGCCAGCCTATCGTTTGCAAAAAAGAATACCGATACAAATCTTTCCCCTTCTCCCTACGAAAGTACCTGCAAAATGCGAAACCTTTTTTCTTCACCTTAATACCGTGTTAACTCTCTTTTGCTTGTTCGCTATTAAGAGACTCATTGTACCCCACCCCTCTCCCCGCTACAGACCCCTGGATCCGCCCCTAATCGAGTTGACCATGCACCGCTCGACCCCTGTCCAGGTCTTTCCTTGAGACGCCATCGATGCAGAGATCCCGTTTAACACATGCTCAGGTAATTACCACGCGAGGAGAGACATATGAACGCCTGCAGCGTGTGACATTTACAGATAGCTATAATTTTCGTTTGTGTTCACACATGCATGAATAAAATTTCAATACTTATCTTTAGGTTTCATCAAGCAATTTCAATTCGAAAATGCTCGCATTATAATTTTTTCTCTTTCTCCGTGAATGTATAACGAGCTCGTAAGAGGAATTAGTACATTTGGGAATGCGCGCCAGTAACAAGGACTTTAAAGAAGCACATTATGTCATTTCTTAGATTATATCTAAAGATTCTAAAATATTTAGTGTGTATATTTTCTTCAATGACTGTTCATTTAAATGCATAAATACCTTGAACCCCCCCCCCCCNTAGACTAGATTATGACTTGTTATTCATTAAAAAAAGTATACATGTATAAAGTATGATATTTTGTTTTGGTGATGTGGCGCACCTGAATGTAAGCAAAAAAAAAACCCCACGTTGTTTTTCAAAGGGAAATTTAAAAGGAAACCAGTACTTCAGTGCCTATGATATTCGAAGGGACTGCCAAAGTATATGTTGTCTCCTCTTTGAATGGATATCCCATCACCAACCCCTGCTGAACGATTCCTGGGTATGCCATTGCTTGGCAATGAGCCCTCTCGAGGAGTGCTAAGCGGGCATGTTATAAAATGTGTCCCGTCTAATGAGATTTGTTTTTATCACTCGGTTTAGTGTTTCTCTTTAATAGCTCTCATGAAATAAGTTTTACCGGAAGACATAAGCTCTAATTTATCACAGCTATAGTATATCAAACTATTAAAAAAACAGCCTTGTGTTCAACATGGGACATGTATATTAAAAAAAAAAAACTATATAATGGGCTGCTTTCTTTGGAGGGGAATGTTTCTTTTTACTAATGACAATTATTCTTTGCGAATTTGCTCTGCCACTGATGTAGTGCAGTCGGTGATGATAATAATAGTATACTAAAACAACTTTATGTACTGCACAAATTAAGCTCTCTAATGTTGTAACTTATCTTTGAATATATTGAAGTAGGCAGTACATTAATGAGTTTTTTTGTTTTGAGGACTATGGAACCATGGAAGATCATACTCTCAATTCCAAAAAACAATATCCTGAATCATAGGATGGTGAATTGTTAACTTTTAAAACAGATATGTGGATAAACAATATTCGCTGTGAGGTCAAAAGCCTGGGAAAACAAGATAATCCATAAAAAATCGAAGGTTTTATTTCAATTGAAATATGTTTTGGAAGAGAAAGCCTGCAACGAAAATGTGCCTGAAACGAAATTCCCTATCTGCGACTAACTTATTTTATAATTATGTTAAAGGGTGTGGTATTGTGGTATTCATGTCATATAAACCAAAATCACAACTCCAAGTCCAAGTAGGGACTACAAGGTCTTGTCTAAGACACTCCAGCAAGATAGGCAGCATGATACTGATAGCAACTTCTTGCTATCATATGCTGCCACCAAAGATAAAATACAATCTTCCTTTCCTTGCCCTTTCTCAGCCCCTGACCTTTATTTCTTTACGACGGCGTATTTTAACGATACCGTCACTCTGTTAAAGGGTGTGGTTTATGTATGATTTACACCTATAACGCACACGACAATAAGAATAGTAGCACGATAACTCACAGATTCGATGTACATGGTATCATGCTGCGCCACCGAAGATAAGATAACGATCTTCTAAATGAGTCATATGTTATACATTCTATTGTGTCGGTATCTCTGGGCTTTCAGCATGGCATAATTATGGCACAATGGAAGAGGCAAGAGGGTCCGAAAGATAGCGATGGGGCGTTGTGCGATTAATAGATCATATTATAAATGATGGAACGTTAGATTATAGCGTGTGACATGACGTTTCAATACAAGGTCCCGTCTTAACGTGAAGAGTTCCGACTCTTTCAAATCGATCAAAAATCAACTTGAGTGTGATACCAATCGCAATTATGTACAAGAAAGTGTACAATAAATGAATAGATCTATCTATCACATTACAATTCTTGAATCAATCTATGTAAAATTTAGAAAGCTAAAAAACGCACATAATTATGAACATCAGTGTTATTTCACTTAAAGGTAGATAAAGGGAAAAGGATAACTGAAATAGAATATTCATATTGGCTTAGGTACGATAATGTTCATTTAACGGTGAAGCAGTAGATTATATCCCCCTAGAGGAAAATCAACATCAGTGACAGGATGTTGATGGTTTTCTAGGGGTCCGCATCGCTTACCAATATAGCCTGAATATTTTTGTCATGACGTAGTGATCTTTGACATTTTGTTTGATCAAAGGTCATTGTTACATCAGCTGACGATTTCATCCGTGTAATACGTGATCGCCAACGGCATTAAGGTTCATGCGCCATGGCAGTTTGTGGACTCTGTGAAGCAAATAGCGCTTTAACAATTAATATATCAATCACAACGGTTCAAAACACGCTTCGTAGGTCTTCGTTCCAAAAGAGCATATTCGGGCGGAAATATAGTGCTGAGAGAGAAGCTATATTGTAGTCTTCATGGTCGAGAAGAAACATTAACATACCATTAACATGTTACAACGTAGGACAGGTATTGGGGGCCTGTATCATCGGCCGTAATTAGTTCATGAAAATTTTTCCCATCCCCAAACTTTATCATATTAGATGTTACGATGATGATATGTTAGCAATGATCAATCCCATTTAGAATGGCTTTGAAGGTTCACCTGGGAACCGAACATGAAAGACGCGGTCTAAGTTGATGTTTGTAAGCTATATAATGTGAAGTTAAAATTGAGCTTAGTGGTCATTGTGTAACCCCTCGTCAACACGTTCACAACTGCACATCCAACATGGAAGAGTTTAAAGAGAAAATCCTTCCTTGTATTCGTTTTGTTCCTGAGCGAAACAGTAGACCTATCATTATAGTGTTGTCACAAGGAAATGATTCATCTCGAACTAAAATAGATTGAAACTTTGTACTTAGTTTTAATGCCAAATATTTATGTAGTTGTAGATCTTCCCATATTTTTGCCCATGCAGTAGCAGCGATTTTCATTCCTCTTTTGGTTTATCAGCAAGGGTTGTTTAGGGTTATTTATTACAGAACTAGACATTCAGAATGAGTTCTAGGCAGATTCTTTCATAATTGCATAACTATTATTCAACACTAATCTTTAACCTCGCCTTTAAATGGTACATACGTTGTAAAGATTATCTAACTCTGATATGAAGTTACTATTATAGCAACAAGCGGTCAGCGGTCAGCGTGGTCCTAGCTTTCAACACGTGTAATTCCAACCTTGATGAGATGACTAAAATCAGTTTTACAACACCCGAGTAGGTAGTACCAGTATCCCAGCCGGCTATAGACGGGCACAGACCGAATATCTCTGGAATGTCACATGAGAGCGAATGGTATGTACAGGGATTGGGCCAGGCCAAATTGTAATTAGACACGTAGCGTGGCATTGCGATTCCTGTATTAAATTGCTATACCAAAACATGATCCGAAAAAGACTCTGCTGTGTATTATCTGAAGGGGCCTATACTTCACTATGCTAATGATAGTGTATAGAGTCAAATGACTATAGACGTCTATGGTTCAAAATGTACGACTATAATATCGATGTATAAAGAATGTACATATCCATCAATGATGGAACAATCTGCTATGGTTATGACACAAGTAGGAGACCATTACTTTCAGGGTATTCCTGGGTAATATTCTAGGGAAAACGAACAATTTCACGTCGCCATGCATTATTCCTTTACCACTGGAGTGACCTTTTCAAGAATCAGAGAAGAAAAATTCAACACGACTATTTAAAAAAGTCAAATCAGAACAAACAAAAATGTCTTTAAATAAAAGTTTCGTTGACAAGTTTTGCTAAAAACTCGTGAAACAACAAAATTGCACCATGCTGGAGGCTGCGACGTGATAGAGGCAATTATTGTCATTAAAGATGATAAGAAGGAACAGAAATTTAAAAGAATGAGGATAAATTATTTTTTTAAAAGCATTATTAGGAAAGTTTTTTTTTTAACACGCTCGATTGTACAGTCTTGTTTTATGATTAAAGGTATGGTCTTATTACATTCTCAACTTGTTACACATATTTTCTCTAACTTTAAATGATTTTTTTAAAGGTAGGGTGGAATGAATTTTCCTTTATGTTTAAAAAAAAGTTAATAGACGTAGAATACCAGAAGTCCCCTTTGCCTTATCATCTCAAACTGTTAAGGTATATGGCAACGTTGCTTAAAGGTCTACCCAATGATTGAAATAAATGAAAAGTATAAGGACATGTAGTTTCTACAAATTAATGAAATCTTTCTAGTATTATAGTTGCCATTTATATGAAACATTTTTCTATAATACAGCGATTAGCAAATGTCCACGCGTGATAGCCATTCAACATAATCCTACCGGATTTTCGGCACATTATCTGGAGTTAGCATCAGAACTTGACATTCGACAGGGCTACTTTGTCAAATACTGCATGAGGAAATGCCCTTTGCATTCAGCCAATGTTGGAATTTCGTGTCAAAGAAAACGAGGTTAAGAGTCAAGCAGATTAGAGGTCAAGATTGACCTGGGCTAGTTTCGTCCCAGTTCCGTCTCACAACGCCCCTTTAGAATCCTTGTAATGTTCACGAGGTCGACGGTCACAAGATGTACAGATATCTTTATTCGCCTGCCATTCAGTTGAAACTTAATTGAATATAAACATGGTGCATACCTAAAGGATTTGTATTATAAGCACAATGTCATATAGGGTGCACTTGTGACTGTCATGGCGCCACCATTAACCTTAAGACAATGTGAAAAGATTGCGAGTATTAGCTCAAAGCGCGAAATTGCGATTAAGGGGGCAACCATCAAAGTAAATATGATTAGATATATATACTAGTATTATAATAAATCACAGATTTACAAGATAACGAGTGTAAAGCCTACTCTTTACTCGAGTTAAACAAATTTTTATAGAAATGTAGGACCTGAGAGATGCACGAGAAAGAAAATAATAAATGAATGTTTTGCACTTATAGTCATGAGGAGTAATCTACAACAAGTATTATAATAATGATCATCAACTAATTACAGCTATATCTTATTCAATGACATCACACCCATGTCGACAAAGATGAGTAATGTGCAGGAATGATAAAACATTCTTGAAAGAGGTGGAGAAAAATATAAACATTAAAATATGATCCCATACGAAATAAGCTTCAATTCCTAAACCAGTTCTTACTTCATCTTTTAGTCCAAATTAGTTATTGAAAAATATCTAGTCTGAATCCTATTGTATTGAAGATGGCCTGACATTTGATTTCGAGCCAAGAATGCATTTATAAATAGGCGAGTTATTCCAAACAGCTTGAGCTGTAGGCTTACCTTACATACGTCAAAACAGAATATATGACTAAAGTCAGGGGTCATGATATTCCTAATAAGTCTTTGCCATATTGTTCATGTGCCAAAGACTATAATGAGTCTGGTTTGACACGTACACATATTAACCAATGGCATCAGAAAGTTAAAGCAATGAATTAAGATGTATAGGCATCTATAAACGTTATAAGTCTGAAATATGACAAGAAAAATAATTCTTTAATTGAGGATTTAGACTTATTTTGGCGTAGAGTCCTATAGATATATGGAGTTAATATAATTCAATTACTACGAAACTATTTTTCTCAATTTCTCAACCCAAAAGGGGACAGATAAGACAATATTAAAGTCGAATCAAGTAAAAACGGAGGAGGTGAAAATAGAAATAGTAAAGCAGGGAATAGAAAACGATCAGGATAAATGAACAGGAAATAAAAAGTAAAGCGACATTAAAGGTACTATGTCCCTTTTGCAGCCAACCTCAAATGCTGTAGAACTTTGCAGAAATTATGAATATGTCATGTATGTCCTATCTGTGAAATTTAAACGTTAGCAGTGTCCTCA
>BEXV01000433.1:204973-238341 GCA_003118195.1 Hemicentrotus pulcherrimus
ATAACAAGACTTCGACAAAATTTCCGTTTTGTAGGGGGAATTCTTTAATAAACCTGACATTTCTATTTTTTCAACCTTCCCCCATGTCGTAGACCCCTAGCTAGGGCGGTATTCTGAACCCTGTGTTATATTGTTGTATCTTTGAAGATAAGATAAAGTTGGTATTCTGAACATTTTTGTAACTTTTATGTTATCCTTTGTTGTAGACTATATCTTTTCTCTCATCTTATTGGCCGCGCTGCGCTTGCAATTGAGCGTATTATTAATAAAGTGGCATTAATCCTCATTTGCATATATGCGCAAAGGGAGATAATATGTCGAGATAATTGGTATTCTGAAAGTTGTTGTATCTTTTAATTATCTTGCGTGGTATTTACAACAATATTTACAACAGGTAGGGAGTTGTTGTATCTTTCGTGGTGATATAATGGCGGCAATATTTTTTGCCCAGAACCAACTTCGTGCCAATAGAAGAGTTAGAAGAAGATTGTGTGTTGACCGGAAACATCACAGATGAGAACTTTCCAAGATATTACATGCTAGGATATGACGATTGTAAATATGCTCTCATCTTAACCAATATAGTGAAAGCGTGATTTGTTTTCATGATCCACATTCAACAGCGCATAATGACGATACGCATAATAAGTGTTCAAATAACTACCGGTAATTACGCCCAAGATTAGTATGCGCTAGGAGCATCTTCAGATATGGCATAAAGTATTCCTATTGGTTGACCTTCTTATCATGCTTATATAAAATAGATTTTGATTGGTAGGATCCATAAAAATGGGCGTGTCATCAATGGTCAAAGATAAGATAGAGGCGTTCCTTCAAGAGATAACACAGGGATAAAACAATGTTCAGAATACCAAATTACAACAATATTAGCGCTGTGTTATCTCTGAAAGATACAACAAAAGATAACACAAAATTTACAACAATGTTCAGAATACCGGCCCTAGTCTAGATCTAAGTAGAACGTTTAGCTTACATTTAATTTAGCGCATGTGCATATCGCAGCCTCATTTTACTAAATTAGCGCCGACAAGATCCCTTCTTATTGGCTTTTGCTGTAGTCCATTCACTCAATGCTAGACTCTATATAGACCCTAAATTTGTGGGAGAAGCAAGCTTGCGATTTTCCAATTTTTTAATACCAAAAATCAAAATTATAATATTGATAGACTATTTCAGTCACTCGAAGTCAAACCCCCTAATTTTTTTGTTATGATTGTTTCACTTAAAGATAAACTCCAGTTCTGGTAAAAAAAAGAAAATTAATTCTCACAGAATCAAACGAAACTTCACTGAATGTTTAAGATTACAAATAAATGACTTGTGCCAAACAATTTTGGAAGAAAATGTATACTGGCTGAGTAATGAGCATAGAAAGACAAGAAAATCAAGGTAGTACTAGCCCCGACACCATGTGTGTTGTCCCATAGCTTTCTGTGTACAGTGCTTGTTACTTTACCAAGACTAGGTCAAATTTATTATGATTTTGATGACTCCAGAACCTTGCAGTGCACACCAATACTGCTACATGGTCAACTGTTTCTGATCCTTTCCACACCTTTTCTTTCACAATGCAATTGCATTACCAGTACTAAAGTTTATCTTTAAGTATCTCACTGAAGTTTAAGTCTTACGTAACTATTTTTAAACTACTTTAAAACAATTCTCATTTTCGTCATATTCAAGGTACAAATTGGAAATTTATTCTGAGATGTTTTTTGATTCTTTCTTTTATGTGTGTGTAATGTGCGAAGTTAAGCATGACATGTCAAAATCTCTGTGGTGTGACGTAATATTTCGTATTGACATTGCTAGACTCTATTACTCTTTTCACACTGGTTTTGCTTCACCTCGTACTTTGCTTAGCCCCGTTCTATCCTTGGCCCCGTACTATCCTTAACCCCGTACTATCCTTAACCCCGGACTATTTTTTTTTTTTACTTTTCACGCACGCTGTTTTAAATCCTGTACTAGCGCCTATTCCGGAATAAGAAAATTCCCGCTGTTCTCACTGCAATCCGTTAACCCTGGATATCGTGAATGTTATGATTGGACATACTTCGCATCTGGCCAGCTGCGATACTCTTCCCTAGTACTGGATTATTTTTCGTTTCTGTTCTCATTCATTTGCTTGGCACCGCAATTGCGGGGTTAGCACCACAATTGCGGAGTTAGCCCTGCTATTTTGCAGGGTTAGTTAACCCCGTACTATAGGTAGGGTTAGCCCACTTTGGTAAAAGCCAGTCTGAACAGAAAGTGGAGTAGGCTGTACCAGATTGACTGTACCATGAAGTATTTAAAGTGACTCAGTAACATTGTTGAAGGTTGATGAAAAATCTGCGTAATTTTTGTATGAAATGTTGCTTATTATATCTACCATACTTAACCCAGTCGAACATGCAAAAAGTCCTGAAAAAATTAAAATTCTCAAACCACAAAGATATTTGTGGTATACTCCCAACCAAATTTTGAACTTTCCCAACTGTTTTTCCATGAAAATAAGACATAAAACAGGCATTTAAAAATGTTTTACCACTTTGGAATTTAGAGCCAATTCATTGCTTTGTGTCGATTTGTATTCACCTTAAATGTAATTACCGGTAAAATTGTAATAATATAGTAGGGAGTATTCTGGAATCAATCAGATCAGTTTTTCCCAATTTGTTATCATTAATAAACTTTCAGATTATCTTTAATTGTACATCAAGCATTGAAGTCACTACCTTAGTGCCATTTACTCTCATCTGAACAATGTTACCAAGTCCCTTTAAGGGTCTTTTTTTTCCTGATTTTCTTTGTTGAAATTGAACTCCGTCTTGAAATTCTTGCAGCCGTATTTTAAACTGTAACTGCGAAAGAACATGCCATCATCCATTGCCAGTAACAGTTTAGAATATGGCTGCAAGAATTTTAACACGAAGTTCAATTTTGACAAAGTAAAAAATTCAGAACAAAGATCCTATAAACGCTTCATACAATATAAGTGACTGGAACCGATGTATTAGTAGGGTATCTGTCACTGTCTTAAGGATTTTTCAATTTTCCCTTTTGGATTGTTTTTCACCATTTATGGTTGGGTAATTGAAAAAATCAACATCTCAGAAGTTTCCATAAAAAGATACAGCCCCCAAAATCTAGGCAATATTTATCCGAATAGATAAAAAATGGTACATACCGGGTAATAATTTTTGCTCAACAGCTGCATAGCACGATATGCAAAGAGTGTGGGGAAGGATGTCGAACTGGAATAGTGTGATAGTGAAACATTAAAATGTGGGGGTGTAGTTCATGTGATACTAGTTATGAGGGACATTTTCTCATACCCTTTAGTGATGAACTTTGACCTACCTATTTACACATTAATTTATCATTTACCCTGTCTTTGTTATTTTACAGGTAATCATAAGCAAGGTCATCAGAACTTGTCAAACATGGCCTGGTCAATCCTGCGACATTTAGCTCCAGGGCTTCATCGAAACTTCAGGTGCTCCACACAGCTCCTTCTCTCCTCGAGTCGAAGTTTGAACCATGAAAGACCTTTTACCTCTAGCAGAAAGGCACTTGCTGAGGATGCTGCTAGTTCGCAAAGCCTACCTCAATCGGAAAGAACTGCAGGTGCAGGACAAAGTTTGTTTCAGGAGCTTAGCTCTCTTGGATCAGTTGAAAATGCACTTGAAGCTATAAGCCAGAGGGAAATGTCTGGAAACGAAGCATCAATAGCTGTGAGAGCACTACGTCACATACAAAAGAATGATTCTGCCTCTCCTGGATTTGTGACAGACAAGCGCTTTAGTCATTTGGCAGCATCTATCATAGAGGGAGTCAAGAATTTAAGCAATGAAAGCCTTACAAGTACTCTTGCAAATGCATTTCATGTCAACAGTAACAATGAGGATTTCATTCTTGCTCTAGAAGGAGAATGCAGGCGAAGGTTACGACTTCTTCCCATTCGTTCAATTGCCACAATTGTTTGCAATGACCAGTTACTCTCACGGAGAACAGAAACAAAAGCACTTGTGAATGAAGCAGCTCGTGTCCTTGAACTACGCTGGAGGGAATTGCAGAATCCGCAGCTTGTACGACGTTTGCTGCCATCTGCAGCTCGAGTGTCAGAACCACTACTAGAGCGTGTGGAAGACAAGACTTTGGAAATGCTCAGCCAGTTTAGTTATCAGGAGATTACAGCCTTGATGAAGTCGTTGGTAGCTTCCAATACAAGATCACTACCAATATTGCGGGCAATCTCCTACCAGCTGCTAGAGCAGCGTTCACAATGGGAGAATCCTGCCATGATGGACATAATGAGCGCAATGGGTAATTTAGGTTTCCACAATGCAGCGCTCTTCAGTGAATTTGCAGTGCACATGCAGCAGAAACTTGATGAATACTCCCTGAGCCTCTTATGTGACATTGCAAAGACATATGCCGTGCTGCGTATCCAAGCATCCAACCTCATGGATTCCATCCACACTGTTGTAGCTGGGGCATTAGATGAACTTACCATTCTAGACCTGAAGAGGCTCTTGTTTGCCTACAGTCAGTTTTCTTATCAACCACCAGATGATGCAAGTGCATTCTATGTTGAAGTTGGCAATAAATTAGATGCAAATTTCAGTGATTATTCTGTGAAAGATCAGATAGACGTGGCCCACTCTTTGACGGTGCTGAAGCAAGTGCCTCAAAAGATTGTTACCAAGATTCTAAAGAATACTGAGGAGAGCCAAGAAGGTAAATATTTTTTACACTGAAGAAATTCAATTTTGATACAAGATTTAGTTGAATTATTTTACAGTTTGTAGTACCTCCTGTTAAATCAAATTTGTGCCTTTCTATGTTTTGTAGATGGATCCACACTAGGGCCCTGTGTAATGGAAATTGATCTAAAATACATAGAGATCGATTGAAAGTCCTCCAATCAAACACTCAGATTGAAAGATTTGCAATCAATTAAATCAATCATAAATCTTTTTAAGACACTCCCCAGACCTAACAAAACACCACGTTATTTACTCATTAGATTCTATCATTTTTCCTTTGACTGTGTAGCTCCGCTGTCAGCCACTCTGAAACTGAAGCTGCTGCAGATCAACGCATACTCCCAGCTGGATTTCCCAGACTATAAAGGCCCGTACTTGACCTCTGACCTCAAATCTTTCCCAGCAAACCACAAGATCTACACTACAACGCTGCACCGATCCTTGTTCAAAGTCTTACAAGCTTCCCTTGGAGATGACCTGACCATGGTGGAGAACGTCAAAAGTGATCTTGGTTATGTCATAGGTAATAATATGTTTACTGTAAATCAGAAACTGACATGTTAGTTATTGCTGGTTCAGATTCAGGAGAGTTTACAGTCACATTTGATTCACAACTGACACAACACTGAATTTTTGCAATAGAAGAACTTCATTTTTTTGCAAAAGGTCTATCTTTTACAGGTCTCCCTAGTTTCATGTTGCAAAAGTTATTTGTTTTACAGTGAATAGAAGCATTATAGATAGGTCAGTCGGTAGAGCAGTGGTCTCGTAATCAGGTGACCCAGGGTTCGAAACCAAGGCGATGCACAAGTGCCTTTTGGTTAGGCATTAATCCTTATTACCAGGTCCCTCGAAGAGGACCTAAAGCCGTCAACTGTCTGGTTGCTTATTTACAAGCATTTATGCTTTCTTAGCAGTCCGGTAATATAACAACCTCCACCACCAATACTGAATATTGACTTCCATCATGCCTTTGGATGGTGATACAACTCATCCCTAACTTTTGCAACCCATACATGTACAATGCCCCAAATTTTAGATTCACTTGATAGTCGATTGTAGATAAATTACTTACAACTGTTATTTTGAAATGTACTCATTGTTAATTAGTAATGAATTAAAAGCAGGTCTTGGTTTCCAGCAATTTATAAATGTTATTGACATTGAAATCAACAATTAAACTACGAAACATGTGAAACTAAAATAAGCAACAAAAATATTGTCAGAACCACTTTCCCAGTTGAGTACTGAATTCTCTTTAACCTATAGACATTAATGATAGAACTGTCCAGTTCCAATATGCGATGTCTTTAATAATTGATGTGCTATTTTAGTCATTGAAAACCAGGTGCATAATGTTTGCAATCCCCTTCCCCAGTCAGTTCATGCATGTGCATAATGCACTTGATTTCAATACATGTATTAAACAGTTATGGATAACTTCAAAAGTATGGTACAAAGCAGTAAAGACAAACATGTTGCATACCCCACCATTTTGATATTGTGCCTAAGGATCTATATTAGTCTGCAAATTCTAGACCTGACAATTGAATTATACTGTATCATTCTGTATGTTGTCTTTGCAGATGCAGAAATTTCCAGCAAATTGAAAGAAAATGGTCAAAAGTAAGTAAAAGTTTTTTCTAAGATGTATCTTCTTGGCATTTTATTTTCTAAAAGAAGACAATATGAGTGGACAGTGTTAGAAATTATAAATATTATATATTTTTTTACTGGGAGTCTGGTTTTTGTTTGTTGTTGTTTGTGTGTGTTTTGTTTTGTTTTTGTTTTTGTTTTTTGTTGTTGTTTTTGTTGTTGTTTTTGTTTTGTTTTTGTTTTTGTTTTTGTTTTTATATTTTTTTTTGGGGGGGTGCATAATTACTGAAACCCTTTTAGTGCTGAGCCTTACTCTGCTACTCTCCACCTTTTCATCCATGCATTTTGCAGCATTTTGAGATTTCAAAGAGGATTAGTCACTGTTTGCTTACCTCAACCACTCATAAACATTCCTGAAAGAGCTTGCCAATAAATGTATATTGCAAAAAAATATGAGGTTATCATTATTTTATTTGGCAAAGAGTAATCAAGATAGCAATGCATATAAAACAAATTAAACAACACTAAAGTTACATTGATGTGATGTTTAGGACTGACAGTAGGTCTAAAGGTAGGTAATTCTCTATGTCTAAGTAATGGATTTAGCTCTTACAATGTATTTCCGGGTTCACAGGCTGCTGTATGTTGATAAAGCATGACAACATTTAGTTTTATGAGAATTTGTTGCAGCCTGATGTGAATATGGAATGGCTTTAAAATTTAATAACATGGCAATTTGGGCAAAATCAGATAATGATCTACTGAGAGCCAGAAGGGTCGAACTTATATCACTATAAAAAATAATCTTGGCAGCTTTCTGACTCTGAGCAGATCTTTTACGCAAAGAGAACGGCTTTCAGCTTGTAAGTAAAAAGCATTGTAAGAAATAAACATGTAATTGCAGGGCCCTTAGGGAGTACAGTATGAGTACTGATGAGGCCATCCTAGGTATAGAAGACATATTAATATTATTAGTATTATTGTTATCTTTCATTTCTAGGGTTTGAAAAACTTCAAATGTTGTATCTCATATTTTTACATTTTATAGATTGGCCATCATGACCTTTGGCCCTCCTTCATACCTCTACTCTACAACACAGCTAGTAGGACGTCTAGAAATGATGCTCAGTCACCTTGAATTAACTGGATACCAAGTATTGCAGGTAGGGTGCATTAAAAAAAAAGTTGGTTAAATAGGTCTCTGCACCCAAGTTCTAAAGTGAGCATCTGAGCAGGGAAAAAAACATTTAATTGTATTTTACGACTCAGGGCACAAACTGCTTTTGTTTAGTTTCCTGCATGGCAACTTGACTAGCTGTCAGGGAGTAGAATCAAGTTGTAAACTCACAAATTATGCCAGCTGTCATCAGTTTGCCTGACGTTGCAAGAGCTCTTGAGGTAGCTTATAACATTTTTTCTCTAGTGTAAGTACTAGTTTTATTTATTTAGCCCATTAATTCTACAGTGGCATATTTTAAGATGCAAAGCAAAGATGATGAAAAAAAATTAAGTGCTGATATTTCGTCTTGAAACCGTCAGGGAAGTTTTGTATTCATAACACATGAAAACACATTTATTAGCTATTCAAATACTTTTATGATCATATTTTTAAAAAAAAGTTATGTGCTACTCTCTAACCGATTGGAACAACATTAAGACATTCCATTTAATGTTCAAAGTTACCTATGGAATGATGTTACAATCATGAATTAATAACTTAATATAAACATTAATGATATTCTTTTTTGTTGATTATGTAGATTCCTTACCACGATTGGTACCCTCTTCGCACACCAGTTCAGCAAGTCAACTATCTCAAGGACAAGCTCATAGGAATACTTGAATGAAGGAGACAATCTGGAAGAAATACTGGAATAAAAGAAGAGACAGTGTCAGAGAATTTAAACTTGACAATTAATATAATAGGCAAGTCCAAGGTAAAAAGTCACTTGGTTCATCATACATCACCAAGTATGGGACTTACAGACATACATGTAAGTTGGACTTCAAATATTTGGTCAGTTTACATCCTATTTGGTCTGATCTAAAGTCTAGTTCACTTGTCGACCCTATAAAATGATTAGATATACCAAAATCATAGATATGGTCGGTAAGGTGAAGTATGGGACAAAATAGCTTGGATTTGCCCTAATGATAATGTACTTTTTTTTTTACAGGCCAATTTGGTAAAATGACTGGTATTCCTGATGACACATCCTTCCAAAATTTGCTTTTTTTCAAAGCTATGAAGTCACTAAAGTGAAGGTTGGAAAAATTGTTTTGACACATTTAGAGGTATCACTTTAAAGGTTTTAAAAAATTGAATTTATTTTCTTCACATGCTCCAATGTATACAGGAAACAAAAAATACAACAAAATGGAGGATATCACATCTTGAAAAAATACAAAAATAGCAGTAGTTTAGTTACACAATTGACAATTGAGCAAATTTGACAGTTTAAACATTATTGAAGGTAGGATTATTTCTATGCGACATGTGAAAATTAGGGGCTTATTGAAAAGCGTGAATAAATATCAATAAATATAACCTAAGAAATGAAAGCTGGCTTCAAGTGTATTGTACATGTAACTATTCATTATTTTGTACCTTCAGAGGCAGGAGAGTTGTGGTATAGGGGTTTATTCATTTGACCTTTAATTGAGTTTGTTAAGGATTCAAATCCTGGCCCGAATAAATGACACTTTTGCAAGGCACTAATCTATATTTCCCCCTTAGCCCCAATGGAAATGTGTATTTCTACCTGATGTGCCTGGACACATGTTTTTGATTGCTCAGTTATAATCATTTTTAATTGCCAAAGTATTCCTGCAGGACAGACTTATTGGCTCACAATGCTGTTATTTTTAATAGTAGTAGGTTTTACAGATACAAAAACAATTCCATATTTGTATATCCAGAAGATATAGTCTACCCTCTTCACTCTCTAGAGAAAGTCAGGGAAATATAAAATGGTAAACATATCCTAATGTACTTGAGGGTCTTTTCCGGGTTCTTACCAAATGCTTAATGCTACTTTGTAACATGTGCCATGGTGACAGAAAATCATTTCTAAGTATGATGACCACGAAACCAAAGTGATTTTTGTATAGTATTGTTATGGGAGCTTTCAAGCTGTTTTTTGTAATACAGTTTATCTGAAAGCAGATAAAAAGCATCATTGTTATCAATTTTCTTAAAACAACCAACTAAAGATTAGTTTGCATAAAAACTTAATGTGTTTTTCATTCATTTGAGAATAGAAATGTGTGTTCAATTTAACTGCAAAAGAAAGTAAACCATTGAATGCATGTAAGTGTTCCATTGAAATAAAATGTATTTTAGAGTTGTGTAATTTTATGCAATAAAATGGAAGACACACTCAACATTGGAATTCTGTGCAATATATTCTTGCTTTTGCTTGATAGATTAAGTCATGAGTTTTAATGTTACTTAGTCAAGTTAATGAAATTACAATCTTACTGCTTTCAAAAATACTTTACCACAAGTTATAACAGATGTATTTTTTAATGTTTTGGCGAAATAGCCATGATCAAGAGCTTCAAGTCTAGTGGCAAATCATCTTCGCACAAGCATAAGGATGAAACAAGTTGGCAAAGTAAAATGAGAATGGTATCTAACCACTCAGAAAATATATCAATGAGAGAAAAGAGAACAAAATATGAACACATATGGGTGAGGGTTATTTTGGGGTTTGAGGATACATGTAAAAAAAAAGTGTATCAATATATTGGGGGCGCTATGGGGCAAAACCCTCGAGTGAATATATGAACAGAAATATACAGAAAGAAGTGAATTCATTTTTGTTAAAAAAGAAACAATTATAACAATAATATTTAGTTACCATGACATTGCTTTTATCAAGGACTTTTTTTTTGGGGGGGGGGGGAAGTATATCGCTTGTAAGGGTTGTTTTATAAAAGTCAAAGGAAAATGGGTCTAAAAGCTAATTCCGTCTATAAAGCAAGTGCTGGGGTGACGTGGGCCGAAATTGTACAGAGTGGCCTAGGCGAAAAGCACTTAGGACGATTTTTCAAAGAAAAACTATTTTCAGATCATAGGATGGTAAGGAGCAGATCATGAATAATGCACTAGCTAGTCTGCATAATCTACTCTACCCCCCCCTCAAAGCTTGTACTTCGTTGTATTGTTGTAGGATCAAATAGGCTTTTAAAAATGTCAAAAGTATGACCGAATTAATAAACTTATTCTTAACATTGTTATTTGATTGGTTATGAAATCCTGTTCAGTTATTGGTCAACATAGCATCATGTGACCAAACATAACATTGCTATAATGCTACTGAAGAGTAAAATGTGTTATATGTGACGTCATCTATGGTATAGTGCACTATACCATAACACTATACCATGGATGACGTCATAGATAAGGTAGATAAGCATTGTAACATCACATCGTGTTCAGTCAAAAGTAATGCGCAATTTGCGCGAGTTATTAAATGCGAGTGAGCAGGTTATATTGACAAATTCAAACTGAACTTTTCCAATACCAGGCCCAATGTGGGTGGGATAAGAATAAAGTTAAAAAAACATATGCCAGCCATTCATTAAGTCGGATCGAAACGAAGTGATATAAAACAAATATACCAAGCATTTAGTTTGAAAAATATGAAGCTAATATATCATGCACTATTTCAAGCCACTAGTGAAATTATGGATTCCTCGGCGACAGAAATAGCACTATTTTCTTCGGGGCTACGCCCCTCAGAGAATAGTGCTATCTCTGCCACCTCGATCCATAATTTCAAATAGAGCCTCTCAGTGCATGGTATATATGATTATTATTAATTGTCAACTATGTTTATTGATTACTAGTAGCTACTGCTAAGGGGAGATGGGCCTTTGGACTTGTTCAAATCGATAAAGGTATATTATGATAATTTGTTAACACAGCAGCATCAACAACTACCACAGCTACACTACAACGACAGCAAGCTTAAAAGCTAAGTACACTACAACAACAAAAAACAAACTTTCAATAGAAGCAGAAATATCAATCAAAAAGGGTTTGAGTCAAATCGGAGAACTAATAAACCCAAATTTGGTTATCAGTTTGTAATGTTATTGCCTCGCTATTTATCTATTAATTTATATATCTTTATCCATTAATTTATTTCCCTTTTTATACCCCAAAACTTGTTTTTCCCAGGTTATATGATTTGTATCATATTACGAGCAGGACATCTCACAAAATCGTTTAAGATCTTTGAAGAATTGATACTGTTTTCTGAATATTGAATTAGTCAATTCAATTCAAATTTAATTTATTTCAAATAAAACTTTCATCACGCGGTGTTTAGCCGAATTACAAAAGTTTACAAACAAAATTAATAACACATAATGTAATATATAACATAACATAACATGATTAATTTAATCTGAAAAATAAATCAGTATAAACATGAGAAATATAGCTTATTATGGGAACACAAATTAGAAAGAAATCAGAATTAGCATAAAGTAACACAACTCAACTGAAATCATGTGAAAGGAAATATCGAAAGTAGAAGTGAAAGAGAAAGTTTGCAAATACAATGTAAATTATTGAAATTATTAGTAAGAGAGATTTAGAGAGGATGAGTGGGGCGGAGAGGGGGAAGGCGAGAATGGAAACAAAATGCATATTATAGGAGGATAAGAAAGAGAAGAGAAAAGAAAAAGAAGAAGACAAAAAAGAAGAAAAAGAAGAAAGGGAAGATAAAGATAAAAGAGTTAAAAGATTAAAAGAATAAAACAAAGTGAAAATCAACTATGTCTTAAGTGGACAAGAGATGGGTGAAGAGGGGTGATTACCTATTGTCATGACAGATTTCAGTTAGGCCTAATTTCAATATGTTCAATCATTATTATCGAAATTCACTCATGATTTGATTTTTTAAAAATTACTCTATATTTAGTGCAACCAACATAGAAACATATTAATATAACTTGGATGCTGGTGTGAGAAAATAAGATTTTAGAGGGGGAATGGGAAATTCATATTTTCAATATAAAGGAAGCAATTACTATGGTAGTGTAGTTGATAGTGAGGCGATGATGTCACAAAGTCATAAGTGAATTTCCAATTTGTCTTGTGATTTTCAAAGTTTTTCATGACATCCGATTTTCATTGCTCGAACTGTTTTTGATTGGTTTGTCTGATTATTTTGCTTCTATTGAAAGTAAGTAATTTTTGTAGTGGTCTTGCCCATTAAAAATACTATGTTCCTTTTGCAGCCAACATCAAATTTTGTAGAACTTTGCAGGAATTATGTCATGTTTGTCCTATCTGTGTAAGTAGTGTCCTAATATTCAAATTATGCAAGGAATTACCGTTTACTTGCTAGACATCACTGTCACACACTATTGAGTGACAGACTGGCTTGTCTTCTTCTTTGGTAATAAAATGAGCTGTAAAAGGTTCATGAGCATAAAGATTCTGTTTACATAAATAACCCACTTCTTGCAATAATGGCCAAAATTAAATCTTTACACACTATAAAACGTACGCGGCCGTTCGGTACAACGGTCTGAAAGTCAGACTATTAGTTATACTGGCTCTATAGCTCCTAAGTCGATTTGACAACTAATAGTCTTTATATTCCCAATTAAAGACATTTTCAAGCCCCCCCCCCCTTTTTTTTTTTAGGGAAGTTTTAAATTAGTATTATCTTTCAAAATGCAGTTGGAATTTAACCTTTTCATTTTTAATTTTTTTTTTTTTTTTTTTTTTTGGGGGGGGGGGGTGCAAGTGGGACACAGTTCCTCTAGTCTACTAGGGCTGCATATTAATATTTGCGTTGTTACGGTACGGTGTGGTGTGCATGGTGGAGAAGAGCGTAGATTTTAAGATTTTGGGGTCAGTCGCAAAGGGCACATCCGTCTTTTTTTGTAACGGTAAGAGTCGCTTGCCCTCTACGGTTTGAAATTGGTTATTCGGGGATTTCCCTGTGATGGAAGATACGCCGCTACATTGCGAAATAACAACGATGTATTACGAAAAAGGGGTTTCCCAATCACCCTAGTCACTACTGATCAATAGGAATATAGGTAAGAATGATTATTTATCCATTTTTTCCTTATAGAATCATTCAGGTTAATAAAGGTCAGTTATTTGGACTAATTTCTTGTGTTGGGCAGTGCCTGGTGTATATATGCTGCTGTGTGATGGGTTATTGTGTATCCTCGACATGCAGTGTAAGTGTGTGTGTTGTTGCTGTCAATGCAAAAGCGACATGGTTGTATACACTAAATCTAAGCAATAGCCTTCTTGCTTTGTCATTGGCCATAATAGTTGTTTTCAAAGATGGCCTAGATCCAATTGATTATCATGTGAATTTGCAAAGACATAATTAAAGTAGATGGATGTGAACAGAACATGCCTGCAACTTGCAAGTACATGTGCTGCTCCTGACACTGACAGTACTGTGTGTGAGGTGAATGAGAAGTGTTTATTTCACACAAAATTGCAGACAATGAATATATTTATCTTCCCTCTGAATGTGTTGTCAATGGAAGAGAGCACAGTCGGTAAAATATGTGATCCATCAAAAGGTAATTTCATAATTTACAAGGTAAGATATCATACAATCAGTTAGTACCACCTCTTACATGCACACTTACAATTTTGAGGATATCTGCTCTCAAAATGAAGATTTCCATACCTTTATACATGTAGCCGTATTAGGTGAGTCAATCATTTTTCGGAATGGGCACAAATGACTGCAAAATGTGCCGATCTTTTGTCTCAAATATTTTCATTATTTCAAACCCAATTCCAGAGACAATTTAGTCTATGGGTAATTTGTGCTCCTCTTTCCATTGTTGATATCAGATTTTCTAAATCTTACCAATTTTTGGAGACAGCAAACTTAGGTCATGCAGGAACTATGGCCACATCACCATACTGATTTAATGAGAGTATTGAATTGGTAGATTTTGAAATTCAAGCAGATTTTGGAGAAAACTTATAGATACTTAGATTAGAACATGCATGTTTGAAGCACATAACTGTTTTTTTAAGTGACATGTTGCTGAAGGGCAAATTTTACTGTGTAATTCAAATTTCTTGTGTCTTGATCAAGATAAACATAGAATGCGACATATAATTAGATGATTCGTTCAAATTGTGTTATTACTTTCAAAAGTCAAAGGTTTCAAGGTTGTAAATTAAGTTAGAATGGTAGAATGAGTATTCTGGTATATGTTTAGTATATCATATTCTGTTTTCAGAATAAAGAGTTTATAATTTTTCTTAAAGACCCTATCCGATGAAAATTCAACTTTTTATCAATGGAAAGCTGAATGAACATAGAATACAAATGTATAGGAATTCAAAAATATTTTCCCTTTCAGTATTGCATAAAAGCGAATCAAAACCTTATTTTCCTCATCTATATAGCTGAGGCGATGAGCCGTGCTTAATTAATGCAAAGTCATTGTGAATATGCGTACTCCACATAAGATGATGTCATCAATTCAACTCCCGATTTTCAAAGTTTTAGATTTCGAGTTTTCAGAGAGCTGTTACTCGTCTGACAGGCACTAAAGTAGCATTTAAATGGTATTAGTGTAATCTATGGCTTGTTAGCATTCCTTTTATATATAATTCATCTATTTCATTTTTCACTTCGGACAGAGTCTTTAAAATGAGAGATTCAGCACATTTTCAGTGTGTACATCTGCAGCTGGCTCTACTTTTAAAGGGAAATTCCATTCTGATATTCTTTTGGTTTTAATTAATTTAAAACAGAAAACAAGAGAATCAGATTTTTGAAAGTTTGAGCAAAATACTATTCAAATGAGAAGGTTCATAATTCTAAAAGTTGTATTAAATCGATGGAACACTCATTGGCAACTCTGTAATTTTTCTTTCGAGTTAATCTCTTTTCTGCTTCTGTTAAAACATACTTATTGTCAGAGCAGAGTTCCATTTTAAGAAGAATGCTACTTGTTATAGTTCACCATAAATATTGTTTCTTTCATTTTTCAGTGAGGGACCAGAGTCCAGAGTAGGGATAGGCACCCAATCTTCAAATACTGGCATGCATATTGCTGGGTATGCCAGTACTGCAGTTACATGTAGCATAGGAAAACGGGACCCAGGAGTAATATGGCTGCACACTCTCGAGGTCCCTCTTCAGGTTGTCAAGAAGCCCTGCACTCCATGATCAGTCAGTTAAATAGCAAATTAAAATCTAGTGAAACAGAACTGTCCTCAAAAAAAAAAAAAATATCATCACTGCAAGTTGAGAATGCCTCTTTAAGAAAGGAGAGCAATTCATGGAAAGAAAAATTCTTTTCACTTGCAACGGAATTGGGGCAACTGAAGATAACTCATGGAAAGGAGAGGCGTGATCAAGGGGATTATGCACTGAACACAAAAGCCATGTCTGCATATCCAGGAGGACAACCTAACTTTGGTAACTCTGAGCTATCACCAGCGTCATCATCTCCAGATGTGACTGCACATTCTGGAGGAGGTTCTGTCCCTGGCAGGATCAGGGAGCATGGACCATTCTGTGCAGAGATATTTGAAGGCAAGTTGTCTCATGACTCAGATGTCAAAAAATTGTTTCAAGATCTTGCATCTACCATTGGTGAGAAGCTAGCTCAGCTTGGTGAAGTACAGAGCAGAGAAACTGATCTTAAATTGCTATTTGGAAGCTGTCAAGTTACCTTCAGGCATTTATTGCAATTCTTTGTTCTTCTTCAAGGAATTGTCATAAATTCTGGAACGGATGATGGAACCACAGTTCCTGCTTGGCTAGATGTGGCTCTTGAGAATGAGAGCAACCGATCTATCAGGCAACAAGTGTGCAAAATGTGGAGACTTCTGCAATGGAACATTTATCACTCTCTCAACAATAGCAGAAAACGCTCAGCTAAGTCACAAGTGGAGATTGATGAATGGTTTGACCAACAGATGGATATGCTAAATGTTCCTGGTGACATGGAATCGGCAGTAGCTAATCTCCTAAAATCCATGTCCAGGGACTTTGGCGTAGTGGAGGAACAAGTTGTTGAAGGCCTCTCTATGTCCATTTTAATGGAGCCTGATGAGGTTTCTTCAGGTATATCTAGTAGTGATTCGTCACTGTCCTCTGCAATCCCAGCGGAAGACCTCTGGAAATTCAAAAGTCTTCTTCAGAGCCTTGTGGAGAAAATTGATAGTGTCTACCAAAGGCTGGGTAAGTCTGGGGATCTGGATGGCTTGGATGACATGGAGAGAGATATGTACCTTCCTCAGAGAGAGGCTCTTGAGAACTATGATCTTGGGAACTTGCTAAGGTTGATGAGCAATGTGATTCAGACTCTTAGTCAGGAGGCAATATCAATAAATGCTGAGAGGGGCCATTTTCAGGGAAGTGGGCAGGATACCAACAGTGAAGCAAAAGGTGACAGAATCAGTGGTAAGCAAAATAAAAACAGCACAGAAAAGTAATCAGACTTGTCACAGTTTTGTTATTTTTAAAGTAGAATTTGAATGTGGTCTATTTTTAATTTCTTGTCCATAAAGCAAATATGTCTTAACACAAGAAAGAATGTTGTATTTGTGAAAGACCTATGTAGCCTTCATGATAATTTCAGGAATCTAGGTTATTATTATTAAATCAATGTTAGTGTTACTTCTTCTCTTTCCTTCATTTATAATAGACAGTGATTCTCAGCATGTGGTGAAAATGAAACATTGCAAACCATTTCTGTGCTTATCAGTTTTATTTTATACCAGCTGTCATGTTTGCTTACTTATCTCATTCAATCACAGATCCTGCACTACACAATCAAAGGACACAGGGACAATTACCAACTGGGTTCAATTCTGCAGGACAATTCAGTGGTCTAAAGAGCAGAGAGTCAACTGGCCAGATACCAGGCAGCAGGTTTCCTCTTAATCCCAGTTTCACAACAGTGTCAGGTGGTGCAGTGCCCAAGGTGCCAGTAGCAATTCGGCCAGGCCAAGGGAGATTTCAAGGGATTCATGGTCCGCTGCCTCCAAGACAGCTTACTGTTATTCAGAATAGCAACCCCCATAACAGGTCAAAGTCAGATACAAGTGTTTTGCCTCAGCAAAGGAAAGTCATAGATCAGTCCTTGGTTTCCAAGCCTAGCAGTCTTGACAGTGTTTTTAAGCAAAACAGTTCGCCCCTTGACATCGGTATTTCACCACCACCTGGAATGTACAGGCATCAATCCGGAGAGCATCTATCAGATGATGATGATGATGATTTTCAAGTTCGTGGACCACCGGATACACCCCCTGAAGTCAGACCCTTTGAACGTATGCAGATGGGTAAAGACAGCAATGTATATTCTTCAGAATCGTCTGGTAGAACAGACAAATTGGGGGCATTCTCAAAGTATGCAATGCAGAGTGCGTCTCAGCCTGGAGACGCTGGTGCTCTATATGATGGCAGTTTTCCTTTGAGTCAAGTCCAGCAGTGTACCGGCGACAACAGCGGTACCATGCAAGACATGCTGTTACCATCTTCTGTCCATTGGAGTACCTTACAGCTCAAGGATGGCGGCACGGCTTCTCCAACGCTAGGAGACATGAGTCGGCGTAACACTGCCCAGCAAAGGTCTCAGCATGTGAACTCCTTCAGTGCCATAACCCAAGATAGTTTAACAAACACCTATCCTGAGGATGTTGAAACGGATGGTTTGGACACATTGACCAATGTTCCAAATGCACCACCTGAAGGAGTGAGAACATGTCCTGTTTGCAAATTGAATTTTCCAGACTATGTTCCACTGCAGGCTGTTCAGAGCCATATCAATCTCCATTTTGATGAAGGACCAGGTAGCTTTGAAGTAGTCAACGAAAATTATAACTCACTAAATAAATAGGAAGTTCAGAAAATAACAAAAAACCCAAAGAGTACGCAAGGATCGTTCCATGAAATGCGTCCCATAAAGACATATTTATCCATAATCCATATGCATTTTGTGTTTCATTCCCGACTGAGAAATCTCTTGATGTGAGTATGACTAATGGTAGTGATACCAAGAAAGCACTTACCGTATATTATATTACCGTATATGTATGGTCATATAAAGAGATTTTTCATTTTTGCATTAAATATGAGGGGGGAAATAAATATGTTGTATGGGGGACACGTTGCACGGAATCGCCCTAAAACAGTTTTGGTCTTGCATGGAAAAATATATGTATCGGTAGTAAGAATAGCACTTTGGATTCACTTAAAAATTGTAGGTACATTTGTATTACTCAGAATAATAAAGATGTTATGTATTATAATACTATTTAGTCCTTACGGTATGTAAAGGACTGTTTCTCCCCTAGGTCCTCTACACATATCTATATTAAAACATTATACATGTAGCCTTAAAAATGGAATATTGTTACGAAATTAACATTTTTATTTAGATTTAATATGAAGCTTTTAGGGGGTAAATTTAAAGGTCCACTTATATATAATAGGTTTAGTTAAGTTTATCTTCTGTGATACAACTGATATACATTTTTTGTTATCTTACTCTTTACTCGTAGTTCTCTTTAAGTAATTTTGATTGTCTGTTCATTAGGGTTTATAGATTAAAATTTGTAAAAGCTAATAAGTCTTTGTTGTAGTGATCTAATATCAGATTGTTCATTTTTTTTTTGGTTTGGTGATTGTTAGTGAGCAAGAGAGATAAAGAAGTCTTTTAAATGACATTAAATTAGTTTTTTTTTTAAAGATGAAAACAAAAAGGTCCTACACCTGCTTGTACAAATCAAAATATACATGTAGTTTCTTCATTCAAATGTTACTATTAAAGGGATCGTGTAACAATTTTAAATCTGAGATACACGGCCCTACGTGTTATCAGTGTCTGTGATATGGTGTAATATTGAAGCCCTAAAAAAATTGCACTTCAAAATGATCAAGAACTGCCTCAAAAGAGTAAAAATCTTTGAAAGACCAGTTTTACCTTACTCGTTTTCCCCAATAGACTGTTGTGTTATGAAAAACGTCAGGCGGAAGGTTTTCAAAATTTGTAATTACAATCATAAATATCTTTATAATCAGGCAGGCGATCGGCTGGTAAAAGTCATGGGGTTCCTGACTGACTTAAAGGTTTATAATTATCATTGCATCGTGAGCTTAATCCAGAATTTTGTTTCAGAATCTGAGACAAAGTTACCGGATCCCTTTAAAGTCACTCCATATACATTTAAAAACTTAATGAAAGACAAAAGAGTTTTGATGCACAATTACGAGATACCTGTCACAGGATGCATCTTTGAATTGAAAATATATACTGTATGTATTTTTAAATTTATGTCAGATTCTTTTGAGCTCTATAGATAGATCAAAGTTATTACCAAGAAGGAACAGATATCTTCACATTTACATGATTTCATAAAGTGTACTGATCACCAGAAATATATTGCTATGTACCTGTATACCAGGGGTTCCAAGTCATTATACATGTACTGTGGTAAAAAAGTACTGTACAAGCATGATGTATCTCTGTTATAAAGAGATAGTGTAAGTTTTATATGCGCTTTCAATAAACATTTGAATACATTCTAGGTACAAAGTATAATCTTTGTAAGTTTATTGGTATACCTACAAAAGATAATAATTCTGCAATCAAAGGCCCATATATACAGAGTCCCAGATGACATGTAATGATTATGCCACTTCATGATTACTCAGTTTGCGGCACCTACATCTGCTGCTGCTCAATCTGCCTCGCATGTATGATAAAGATCATCGTTGAAAAAGTAAAAGCTTCCAAATGTATAATATATTCAGTGCAAAGATGTATTTTTGTTTTCTCTCAACAGGTTAAAGAAGCTCTACAATCATTATTTGACCTGCCTTTCTCCATCCTATCACCTTCTTGCTTCTTATTATCCTGTATGTACATGTGTTCAGATGTTAAATTGATGTTTAATGAATATGAAAGTACCGTTTTGAAAAATGGATTAAAGTAAATCAAAATTACATGCAATTAACACCCATGCAACTATACTATCTCCTTGATACCACACCTTATTCTGGTTTAAGAGTTTCGAAATAGACTAAATTATCTGGTATCTGTAGCAGCTAGTACACAAATCAAAATTAAACTATATGAACACACAATACCCTCCAACTGAAGGCCTACTTATTGTTTATATTTGATTGATATGATGGTTTGTTTTACCCAGATATGCATTTGTACACTTGTACAACAAAGCAACCAGGGAACCGATGGCTCTAAAGGGAAATCGAACCTTTATATCATATAACTCTTAAAGACAGCAGAAAAGTCAGAGAAGCAGACTACCGGTCTGACAAGTCTAAAAAAATTCTGACAAAAAATAAGAAAGTTATGAATTTTTGAAAGTTGTGACCACTTCAAACTGGCTGGATAGGTAATGTCTTTGTGATGTAGGTACCGGATTACTTTCCCAATTGTTCCAACACACAAAGTGACTGTGACCGTAAAATGTAACCTTTTTTGATATGTATGACTTTAAGAGACCTATAATTATGTACTATCCATAATATATTTAGTAGTACCCCAAAGGTAAAGGCAATCTGGAGCAATACTGAAATCAGAGTTATTCACAAATACTTCACAATCCACTGATCAAATTGACAATTGGAGATTCGCATACCGGTAAATTAAGGGATCTCACATTTTAAACATTCGTTACTCCCTATACCGTGCGAGTCAAAAAAAAAGTTTACACCTAGAAAATTGCTACCGGGTAATTATTTTTAAAGATCATCTATGAACAGTAAATTATTATACATCTCATGAAAGAGTGTTTTACCCCAAATCATTTGGTACCATTTTTGTGTGGTATGTGTTCACACTTGGATGAACAGGTGGCATTGTTTACGAGAGTGCAAAAATCGACTTGCCCCAAAGTGATGCCTTCAGTATATATTATGTTGGGATAAGTGGAGTGAGAGAATGGATTGAATTTTTCAAATGCATTGCATATGTTTTATATTTTGGCAGGCGCAATTTTCAAATTTTCTGGAGCAAAAAGAAGAAAAAATGGGCCCCCATCCCTAAGAAATCTGGATCCGCGCCTGTGTCTGTTATTTTCAGTCCTTTTCTCAAATATGCCCCAACCCGATTCAAATAATTTGGCTATATGTATAGCTTTCCATGTTTTGTAGGTTATTCTTCCTTGATTTTACTTAGAAGTTCGGCAAATGAAATTAACCACTACTACAGGAAAGTTAATATTTGACTCAGAGTAAAAACTGAACACATGAAATGAAAGTAAAAGAGTTCAAAACAATTTTACATAAAAAGGAGTCACCACTCTTTTATTGAAATTCTAACTACTGTAAAATAGACTACACATTTATAAATGTACATGTTCATGGTTATATGTAATAACTTTGTTTAACATTAAAGCCATGTTAAGGCTATATTCAATACATGTTGATATACCTCCAAATGGAGCTCTCAGATATACTCAGTTTGTTCTACGTTTTCATAATGTAAATGCTGTAATAATTGCCTTGAATTTTAAGATAAATAACCCTTTTTAGTGAGAGCGAATTTTATCTGAGGGGCTACCTACAGTATGAAAACTGTATCATATTTAACAAAAAATTTATGAGACCATCTTTACAACTGGACAGTTTCAGGGTAACTTTCAATGCATGTTAGTCTTGAACATCAGCATCTATAAACAATAACAATACCACAGCTTATCTTTCATCTGCTTAGAGCATGAAGGATGTTTACTCGTATGATTAACATGATTATTATACTTTACAAAGAAGTGTTTGCATGCCAGGCAAGCTTGCACTTAATGGTCATGTGTATTGCTTCCATTGCATGTACACACATTGAGCTATAATCATCACATTGATTACTGCTTTGTTCTTCTGGTCTTGAAAATGCTAACCTATCATCCTGAAGCAAAGGAATAATACAAATAATAGTTCAATCATGACCATGTAATCTTAGTAATTACAGTCAAACCTGCTTTAGTGACCACCTGTCTACAAAGACCAACTGTCTACAAAGGCCACATTGGTTGTTTCCCTTGAAAATGGTTTCTCATTGAATCATGTACTAAAGGAACCTGTCTACAAAGACCACCTGTCTGCAAAGGCCACTTTTTGTGTTTCCCTTGGGTGGTCGCTATAGACAGGTTTGACTGTATAAAATTCTAAGTGATGTGTACTGTGAAGTTGTATAAACATGACGTACTGAATACACTGTCACATCTTATATGCAGCTTCAAGATCATTTGCATTATGCAAATACTCGGCTATTGATTTATGTTCATCCCGTCTCATAGAGCTCAAACCCATACTGTACTTAATATGCATTAGATCTGTGTTAAATATACATATAGATCTTGTTTAATCTTTTACTGAATATATGCACATACAAACACTGCTCCTTTGTAAGCATTTACAAACATTACTTCCCTGTTGCTATTTATTTGTCAATGGGACTTAATTTGCAAGGGAATTCCCTTTTCTGAGTCAGCTGAAAAAGAACAAGTAAAACCTTGTACTGGCATTTGTCATTACTGAAAGTACTACAGATACAGTTGTACAAAGTCTAATTAAAGTTTCAAGTTGTTTGTATACACATATCTCTTAAACACAGACACCATATAGTACAGTTAGCAACTGAATAGTCCATACCCCTAGTCAATTTGATGTTTTTGTGTTATGTAACTTGATGAAAGATGGACGGGTTAAACGGTCTTTGTGAAATAATTTTAGATGTAAGCTTTAATATGCCACATTTTCAAGAAACACAGAGGGAAAAATCAACTTTTCACATACATGTAATTACAAAATTACAAAAATTGGTAAGAGTATAAATAATTCAGTTGTAAATTGTATGTTTATAGGTGTAATCAAGATGACTTTAATCATATGGCAAAATACCTGTTCTTGACAGGTATAAATCAAAATGCCTCAAAATCTACAGGTACATTTATTTTAAACACTGAACTCAAAAATATACATCTACATGTATATACATTGTGCAGTGACATTCAAAACAATCAACAATAAGAGAAATAAGTTCATATTTGTAAATAAACATTCATGATTTGTGATCAAACATAACTTTGATTAACTAATGTAACAGCAAAGTAGGCACAGAAGACGAAAATGGTTCAATCTTTGCAAAGAATATCCCTTCAATGAAATATGATATGAGAGAGACAGAAAAAGAAGTAGAGAGAAAAAAAAAAACGATTAAAGGCATCAACGATTTTGATGAGTTAAATATTTCTTATGGAATGGTGTGAGCATCCAGAGTTTAAAACTGTTTCTATTTCAACATACCAGAATTAATAAGTTTAACATTAACAATGCAATAAAGAGGTGGTATGAAATCTAATCAGCTTTATTTATTGCTGCTATTATGTAACAGTGTAATGAATCCTGCTTGTCCAATCTCGCCAGATATATTACACCAATCAAGAGGAAACATATGAAATTGAATATTATCTGACAGCCTTAAATGGTATTTCAATTCTTTCACTTCTATTGAAAAAATATAAAGCAAATCATTGATATTTCATTCATACCATTGGACCTTGGACTTGGTACATTAACTGAAAAACAGCACCACGCCACAAAAAGCTTAAATTTCTTATACTGGGTAATTATAAAATATCTCTGAACATTATTTACTCTTATTTTCCAGCATTTGCCTCAAAAAATAAATTAAAGTGAAATTCCCTAAAAGTAGCCAGCAAAAGTGAAATAATCTTACTTTAAAATTGTTTGTGTCGTACAAGATTTCTTTATTGGCAGCCATAAAAATATTTGTAATTCAAGTAATTATGCTTAGAGACTGGATTCACAACCAGTTGACCAAACAAAAAATACCCTTCCTCCCAAAGGATTTTCACTTTCACTATATACATATCCATAAAAGCTCCATACTTATCAATGATTCATACCCTTGGCATAGTGGCAATGAAGTCATTTCAACAGTTGTATATAATACTTTATCTTTCTTAATCATTGAAGTAAACACTGAGGACCAATTTGTGTCTATGTAATTTACACATCTCTGACTTCAATATACTAGACTCTTGGGTCAGTTAAAAAGTAGAAACCCTCAGTCAATCAAAGATATTTTAGGAAAAAGTACTATAATGCACTATTATGTCATGGAATTGCCTAAAGACCGAATCGGACCATTTAAAAAACTTGTACATTTGTCAATGTTTGTGAACTGAAGCTAGCTTTTACAAAGATAGGTCCTTATAATTAACTTGTAGGATTAGCCTACAGGAACAAAATGATTCCTGTATACAGTAAGCCTAAGGAAGTGAGGAAATTCAGCATTCCATGAGCGAACACAAGATCAAGATTAATTTCAGAAAGAAAGGAAGCAAGCAGCCCAATAAGCCGTTGATCATCTGTTGAGAGCCAGAAGGACATTAACTTGTATCCTTTTCACACGTAGCTAACGCCCTTCTGACTGTCAAGAGATTATTTTGTTGCAATTATATATGCATAACATTAGAATTTTAGAAACCTGCAGATATTGGAAGGAGTCTATTCCTACAGTATAGTATATCCCCTGTAGTCATTTTGCAATACTAACCACCTGTACATAATGTTGTGGTATGGTTTTACAATGTTTACATTTATCCAATACAAATCAATGAATTTCAGCTATTTCCTTTAAATAAACACCCTTTGACACTTCCTTTCATAAATTGTGACCCAACCTATTAAGGTTAAGAAAATTATGATGTGACAAAACATACATTCTCTGGCAGACATGGGCATAAACTGCACTGAAAGATTGATTTATATGCCCCTCTGAAGGATGATTTACACAGGACAATAAACAGCATAAACTGATCACAAGATGTTGGGGATAAGTCACCAAATCTTCATTTTCTGTGTCCACGTCCAAATGCATATAGTGGAAGTATTAATATATCAAAACATTCCATTACTTTACTGTTCATATCAATACAAGAGCATAAAACACTGGTGGAACCAACAACCCAAAACACCAAGTAGTTATCATGACTCTGATGTGATTGACCTCAATCACATTGCTAGACCGACTCCAAATCAACTTCAAATTGATTAGGGCTAATGTCACAGTTTCTTCGGTCTGTTGCTTGTCTGGTATCGATCTCATTGGTGTGACTAGGGTTTCGCAATGCCATTTCTTGTGGTAGTCATGAAGAAAAAAATTAATTACAATTTTGAAAAGTACTCTTTAAAGATGGGTAAAGTTTGATGCTGCTGCTTCTTGTCTATGTTTTGCCCTATTCTCAAGCTTGAACCTTGGAGGACAGAGAAGAAGGGATGCTTGCATCACTGGAACTCCTGCAAACAGTATAAAACAACATTCCAGAAGAAAAAAGAGTAGCCTACTGCCTTTCTACATCTTCAGTTACATAGTTCTGCACATAATCAGGACAACGGTTTGTTTGTGTTTGAGGGAGGGAAGAGTAAGTTGGTGTCAGATGGAACAAAAGGAGTAAAGTTTTCTGTTCTTTTGGGTTTAAATGATGACACATTTTTCATCTTTCATTTGAGGATTCCCGTCGATGAGTTGCAGCACCGTTTTGAATATATCTTCCACACTCTGGATAAGGAGAGAAACAAAGAGAAACATGAGATAAACTTCAACATTTTCCAGTACTAAGTAAGTACTCTAACATCAATTGATTATTTAAGACCTACAGTATTTTCTGGATGTGTTTACATATTTATATCCTATTATGCACATGGTCATATGTATGTACCACATAAATTCTCACTTACAGTGTATAGATATGATGCATGTTGATGTTCATATTACGTGCTTAGCTTTTTGGCAAAAATTATTTTCAAAATAATAAGCATCTATACAATATTTAAAAGATATTATTACTATCCAGATACCTGATATTACTACTAATACACTATTACAGGCCGGGTGAATGCCAATAAAAGATAGATGAACAGGTGTTGCAAATGATTCATTACCTCATTCTGCTTTGCTGATGATTCTATAAATGTGGCACCCCATGAATCAGCCAGCTGCTTGCCTTGTTGTGTACTTATACTTCTACAGAGATCATGGAGAATGACAAGAAAATTTGAAATTCAGATTAACAAACAAAAAATACACAATACATAATTACAATTTTCAAATAAATATTTAATATATAGACTTATCTTTCAAATATCAAAATGAACATTAATTAATCCTCTACAAGATGATATGCCATTGGAATCGTACCATTCATGCATGAGTGAGCATAGTCATTTAACAACTGATGAGACTATGAAGACAAAATTACAAAAATGGGGCATCTGTCTATTCAAATGTTGATGAGCAAATTCCACCTTGTAAAGAAAACAAGTATGCGAGGTAACGGTGATGTAAATTATTGATAAACAAATAATAAAATGTTTTATCTTCAAAAAGTCTTTCACAACATTATTGTCATTTTAACCAGAGTCAGATGTCATGATTTTGAGGGAGGGATTCATGGAGCACATTTTTAAAAATTGAAATAATGCAGATAATATCTGCCTTCTTTCAGTTTTAGCTTACATGCAAATTATCTCAGTGATCAGCATTTAGCAGGTCAATGAGAAATGTCTAATAGGGGAAGTCTCATAATGAGAGTGATAAAAATATTAAATCTACAACATGTAGATGTGCAGTTCATATTAGGGACTTTGAGATTTGCACATCCACATAGTGGACTGCTACGTGTGACTTCCTTTTGCACTGCGACGTCCTTATGTCAACGGGAAAATCTAAAAGTCCCTATTATAAAATGAAGACTGAAATATCAAAGACTAATGCGCATCTGATGACCTGACTGCATCCTACATACATATCGAAAGTGGAAAATACTGATTTGTTATCAAGGATATTATTTTGCCGGTCACATCCTGTCTTTCCTGTATTATGTGCCACAAAGATACCAAGCAAAAATAGCCCCTATTCAGCTATTTAGTGAACAGTGAATCAGTTTTCAAAAATAAGTATTTGAGAAGAAACAAATGTTCAAACATCATCAGGAGAGGGCAGAATCTAGTTCATTACAGCTGTACCTTGTTTCATTTCACGTCTTTAATCTCAACTAGACAACTACCTAAATGTGTATATTGTGCCAAAACTCATACATGTAGGTACTACAGTACTTCGCGGTTACAAATTTAAATTTACACCTATCTAATTGAGAAAGAAACAGATTGAAGGTAAAATTGCAACATATTTGGAATCTCTGTAAGGCATATAATTTTCTGAATCTTATACATTTTGGTCAAAAAATAAGGTGTATATCAAACAAAGAGCATTCAATCTAGTAAGAGAATAAAAAGAAAGTATTTCGTCTTGAATTTTTTATCCGCAGCTGCAACATGTCAAATGTACATCAATCAAAGTTTGGTAAACATGTCTTGACTTGTGTGCAAATGGAATGACACAGGAGCCATATTGGAGACTGAAATCAATTTTCTTTTATGAGTATATTAAAAGATAACATGAAATGTATTTTGCCCTCCCAAACCGATGTTTTATCTGGTACTTAACTGTATTGCATGCAGTGTATACATGTTATTTGAATGTATCACATTAATAAATTGTGAATCCTGAGCGTCACATGATTTCTGTAAAGAGGATTTAAATGTGTCACAAAAGACTATATTTTGAGCCTCTTTCCTTCATTCTATCCTTTCTCTCTTCTATTCTAGAAAAATGTCACTTCTGTTTGCATACATTAAATATTTTCATTCTAATTAGATACTTCTCTTGCGGAACCTCTCTGACTACCAACATCATCATTGAAAACATTTATTATTTCAAAATAATAATACATGGGGAGGGTAATGATCTCTTACTCAACCCACCCCTATCAATATTCAATAAGTACTCAATAAAAATAAACAAACATTTAGATGTTAATGACTAAAATAATTTACATTCATAAAATTGTATTATTTTACCTTTCCATATGAAGGTCTGTTTTATTTCCAACAAGAACAAGGGGAATACTGTAAATGGAAAAGGGAGAAACAAGATGATGAAATGAGACATTACATACATGTATGTATGTTTATAATGTACATTCATAGTTTTCATACTATTTATATTGAAATTCCATACATTCCCTATTGAGTCAGGTAATACAAAATTACTTCAGCTAAGCTGTAGGAAAATGTGTATACTCTAGGACAATAACACTACATTTTGTTAAATCAAATACACAAAAGGCAGCAGCTCACTCAAGGCTCTATAGCAATGACCAAAATATCATGAATACAAACAAGTCCATTTTTTTCAACATCTTTTATTTTGTCTACCATGACTGCAATTTACTATTCAAAGAGTCCAAGCTACAGGTAAAGATATAATTTAAACCTAGTATGTACAAATTTAGCCTTGAGACAAAGAGAATCTCACTTTCGTTATTGATGGTACACAAGACCACACAGTATGGAATATTATTATACATATCTCAACAGGATCTAAAACAAATTCAAAGGGGGTCCAAAAGGGCAAGCCAATGGTATATAACTGATAAACTTACTCAAACCGTCAGGCTAAATTGAAACCTTAATTAAATACAGCTTCTACAAAAAGCTATGAATAGAGCATGAAAAAACCTGCCTTGTAGTAAGTGGGTCATTGTTTAAAACTTTAAGGTTTCACAAACGTTTGAAATGTCAAAGACGAATATAACTACATGTACATGTGATATGAAAATAAAACTTACTCTACTTTTCCTGTCATGTCGAGAAGCTTTTCATAAATAATCTGGACTACTTCAAAGCTGAGGAGAAAGAAAAGAAGAAGAAGAAGAAGATTTCCTGTCATGTCGAGAAGCTTTTCATAAATAATCTGGACTACTTCAAAGCTGAGGAGAAAGAAAAGAAGAAAACAAAATTACATCAGCAATAATAAAAAAAAAAAGATTTATATGTAAAAGCTGAAAACTTGCAACATAAAACATCTGCATTTAGTTGGAAGATACTTGATTTGCAAAAACCTATACCAGTAGCTACAGTTCAACAATATGCAATATTGCAATATGTGTGCATATACTATCTTTCCACACATACATGAGGCTTTGTTGATTACATGAAAACAAATCTCAACACCAATCAATTATGTCAATCCATTCTTCAGTCGACATATACATATTCATCAATCATTGAATCAATTCATTTCTCATGCATGTATGTTCACATGTACAAAATGTATGTACGGGTGTAAGTCACTCCTTTCCATCTCACCATTCCCTCTGCCCTTCTCTCTCCCTCCCTCCCTCCCTCCCTTCCTCGCTCTCCTTCCCTCTCTACCTCCTCCATCGCTCCTTTTCTTCTCCATCTCTCCCTCTCTGTCTCTCTCTCTCTCTCTATTGCTCACTGTCTTTCGATATAATGAAATTCTGATAGGTATACCTTTTAGCAGAAGTGACGGCATAGACAAGGACGTAACCATGGATGTTGACAGAAAGGGATTGTGGGAAGATGGAGTACTCATCCTGGCCTGCTGTATCAATGATTTTTAACTGGTATTGCTGACCATTTATCTTAAAAGGCTTGTCAAATGCTGTAAAGGAGAAGAGTGAAATAAGGCGAGAGGGGTGAAATAAAGAGAAATGTTTTCAATTCAATTCAATTCAGAACTTTATTTCAGACTCAGCTGCACAAGGCAGAGGTCCATAAAACATATGTTACATATAGAAAGGGATAATAGCTGATTATGAACATGATGAGTATAGTAACAACAAATCGTACAAATAAAAGAATATAACAAACTAAACTAGATCTATACTACGTATATACAATGTACATTGTAACTGTAACATGTAACCTGTATCTGTAAAATTAAAAAACAGAAGGCCTATAACATTCTTTCTCTAAGCTGTACCTGTAACTGCAAGATTAAAATAAATATACATGTATGTATAACGAAGTTGTAACTTAAATTGTAACAATCTCTGCTCAACTAACTACATGTAGAACAATATACTAACAATAGAAAACTAGATACTATAACTAGCAACAAGGACTAAGGACTATACTGCAACCATAAGAGTCTAGATAATCCTTGGTAACAACATGCAAAATGTGATCAATTCCGACGTATCAGCAGGCTATTAAACCAAAATTTTCAGAGGCCCGATGTGTACCTAAGGCAACTATACGTGGGGTTCACTAACACCTTTACAATACTATTCTCAGATACATCTACTCTCTGGATGAACTTAAACATTAGATTACGTAATACAGCCGAACAGACTGGAATATTCAACTCAGCAAACATTTGACTAGCCCTAAAGTATCTAGGTACCCTAAGAATCATTCTCATGGCATCATTATAGGCCACAGTAAGCCTGTGCAAACTGCTCTTCTTAAAATTAGAAGGCTTGTATTCATTTCTATATCTTTTTCAAACCATTTCAATGCAAATGAATCAATAATCGTAATCATGCAGCTTATTACAAACTTGAAACTGTCTAATTAAAGAAAGAAAGAATCAAATATATGTCAAAGAACCAAAAAACAATATTTTTAAAGCAAAATTATTTCAAATTAACAGTTGATGTATGAAAGTTGGAAAACATAATTACAAAACCTCTAGAAGCTGATCGTGATTTATCACAGAATAGACTACATACATGTATGTAATCATTATTCCTGCACAGAAACAGTAAAAACATTAGAACTTTAAATTGGCACTGCTGAGTGCTGACTCTGACATCTGCCAAATAGAAGATTGAATATTCTAAAGGGATATTTCATACTATGAAATGAAATATATTCTAGAAGGCTTACATTGTAGACTGTTTTTAATAAACACTGAAACATCTTACAAATATATTATGTTTTAAACTACTTTTTATGAAGATTTATGGAGCGATTGCCTTATTCATAGCAACCAGCTGCGCCACGAGCATGCTGTCATGCTTTTACGTCCAGGAAACCATTCATTCTCTCTACTTCCTGATCAAGTTACAGACTTACAGCCTAACATCAAATCTTTGAATCAAACAATCCTTGACAATCCAATAAAAAAACTAGCCAGATTTAGGAGCGTCGCTCCTCAAAGTTTCAACAAACCCTTTTTTCACATGGCTACATGTACAAGTAGGAATTACAATGTACATTACTGGAATACTGGTATACACAAAAAGTTGACTGTACATGAATGACTTGTTTCAGGTCCATCACACAGATATAACGGTAATGAGAATACTAGCAGATAGTCAGAAGACAGTTCTTACAGTATGTGTAGCTTGAGTCTCCTTTTTTTCCCAACTTAAAAAACCTTCCTACCTAATCCTAGAAACATTATACAGTAAAATACAGTAGAAATAAAAAAAATAATAACAATATTTATAAAGCGCAACATATCCATCTCTAAAGATACTCAAGGCGCATACAAATCAAGGACATTAAAGGCCTTTGAAGCATAATATTGTATCACGTCTTATAATCACTACACTACACTACAGACTAGAAGTTTTTCAACAGCAAACTATTAACTATAACCCCTCCCCCCGTCCTGATTTGTGTGTGGATCACATCTACATTAGAAAAGCTCTGATGATAACACATTGCAAAGCTTAAGCCTGATATACTAGTATAACTGCCAAAGTCTTCTACTGTATTACGGTACTGTACTCCTGTCTTGCCAGGACATACCAGGACAATCACTTCACACTTTCACTTAATTAAAGTAGAATGGAATACATGTAGATGGGACTGGAATCTAATCATACATAGTTGTAGTTATGTACACTGTACAGTGTATGTGTGCATGTTTAAACAGGCTAAGTACATTATGCAACATTGAACATACTGAACATACTGTAGACTACATGTACATGTACATGTACACAGATATTTCCATTCAGAATAAAGAAAGTTATTCAATTTTGTTGTTGTCAGTAATGTAGCTTAATTGTTTCTACTACAAACTACTAAGTACTTTTTTTAATTCATCATTGTTATTATTATTATATTTCTATGTAGTTTGTATATATTTTTGAATATTAGTATTATAAGTGTTAATTTTCTATTAGATTTATTATTATTATTATTATGATGATGATGATGATGATGATGATGATGATGATGATGATGATGATGATGAAGATGATGATGATTATTATTATCAATATCATATTGTCATCATTATCATTAATATTGTTCAAAAAAATGTATTACTTTATGCACATTATACGTGTGGGCCTTATTTATGAGCTCCAAGTAGAATTGCTATGCCTCTAAAAGCAATTACCGTTATAAATAACAAAAATTCCAAATAGAATAACATTTAAATTTTGAAAAATATGTAAATAATTCATTTAGGACCACAATGTCTGTGATTCCAAACACAAACACATAAATTTTGTAAATCTATATCTTTGTAACTTTCACATTTACATACGTAGGTTCCGCCAAGAATGACCTCATAGGATGGATTCAATCATGACGAAAATGTCAGCAGCTCTGGCACTGACATTTCAGTAATTAGATTTTGGATGTCTCTCTCGAGATCCAATTTTACCAATCTCATGCTCAGTATTACACCAGTCACAGCATGAGTACATTATTACATCCCACTAGCTCCCCTCCCCTATCCCACTAGCTCCCCTCCCCTATCCCACTAGCTCCCCTCCCCTATCCTATCTCCACTCCACATCCTATATCCTCAGCTCATCACCTTGCCAGCCACTGCTTTGAATTATGTATAAGAGTGACAGCCTCAAAGGTGTTAAGAATGGCACAAGTGTGTAGGAGGGGGGGGGGGGGGGGGTTTTTTTTTTTTTTGGAAAAAAAATTTTGAAAAAAAAGGGACTTTGGAGGGGGGTAATAAAAGAGGCCCCCCCCCCCCCCAGAAAAAAATGACTCAATAGGGTAGGTTCCAATAAAGAAGCGTGATCTCACGAGTATATTATTTCTGGACTATTCACAGACTGCTCAAAAGCTATTACTCAATTTCTTGTCAACTTTCTCCAAGCAGCGTAGTGGTCGCTAAACATTAACA
>BEXV01000434.1:54837-65330 GCA_003118195.1 Hemicentrotus pulcherrimus
GGGGGGGGGGGGGCCAAAAAGGCCCCCCCCCATGGACTCCAGTGATCAAAATAACCCAATGGGAATAGGGTTAAGTCCTTTTGATGTGGCAAAGTGGACATACAGTACATGTGTACACTCTTCTTCTTCTTTCTTTCTTACAAACATACATAAATGACTTTTATAATACAATACTCTCAGCTTGACAATACTCTTGAATTGGTGTATCTACATATATCCCAAATACTGCTTTCTCTTTGTAGAAAGATGTAATGAAATACTGATGAAAGCAGGTGACTGAAATTCATTCCATGAACTTTACTTTCAACCAGAAAGCCTGACTTCCAAAGTCACCCATCTTCTATCATAATCGTATATGCTCCAAATATTTTGAGGCCAAGAATTACACTCTGAAATGTATTAACAGCTCATTTCAATCAGCTAATGCAATACAACAACAAAGAGAAAGAAGAAAAAACACCCCAAAATACCAATAAAAAAAAGTTAAAATACATTCCAGACGAATTGTACATAACTATTGTTAAGTCAATGATACAATGTCAAATTAGTCTACATATTCTAAAACCGGAGGGAAATATTTGAAAAAATTTAAAGCTGCAAGCGGACACACATTTTCTACACCAATACAACATCAGATTGAAAGGTAGGTCTAAAGCTACCCTGAAAGCTATGTATTTTTATCTATTCTGTGTGTTTTGCGTCTGCATGACCTGTAAATGCTTTTTTGAAGTGAGAGAGAGAGAGAGAGAGAGAGAGAGAGAGAGAAGGAGAAGATACTGTTTTCCGGGAAACAGGTAACCAGCACCCATTCATAATACTTGGCTGTGACGTATTAACAACAACCATTTAAGGATAGAATCATTCTTATTAGTAGTCCCAAAGACCAAAAACATTCATCCCTCAATCTAAACTGAGCAAGAGAAGCCATTTGTGACAAAATGCCACACAAAAAAAACCCTTCTGAACATATTATACATTTTAGAATACTTAAAACAATCCATGCTGTTTATAAATATGTTTCGCTTCGTTATTACTGTATAGATAACTTAATTTCTTTGTATCACGTAAAATTACAGGTCACTGCGAATAATTATGTTTTGATAAACATGATTTCCTTGCAGATATTTGGATTTAATTAATAATGTCACATATAAATGCTTACTTACGATACTTTAGTAAAGAAATTAAGTTTGTAATTTAAGTGCAATAACTTGGCCCTGATTAATTCATAACAGGTTCTTTGTGCTGAAGAAGCCAATGTGAGATTGGTAGAATACAAAAGACTATAATTCATAAATTAAAAACACCTTCAAGAAAGAGAGCTAATATCGTGTTCCATCTAACACACAGAAATTGTAAGTGATAAAACTGACACAATCTTCATTCAAAAGCATTTTATTTGGTAAATACTGTTTGAATTTCTTCTACTTTCTCACTCTTCTTTGTATTTGTTGAAAATAGCATATATCGCATGAGTCATATTCCAAACTAAAGGAATGATGGCATAAAGATGCTAGCTTTATACTCAAAATACTATTTTCCAGTATCCACAATGCATCATCTACTTATATTACACCTCTCAGCCACATACTACAAATATAAAGCAATAGACCAGTTTACCAACGCGTTCAAGTCTCATGCCATGAATACGAAATAGCTAAGAATGACCATAAACCTTGCCAGACATAGCAACAAATGGTGATGTGAACGTGGATTTCATCCATTAAGATGCTATCGCACATGTTGAAAATCAGAGACCCGTTTCACGAAGCCTTTTATCAATGACAAATCTGCTGATAACCAATCAGAGACACGGATTTCCCTAGCTTATCACAAAAACTGTCATTTGTCGCTGGTGACAAGTCTTGTGAAATGCGGCCCTGGGCTCTGTTTTATAAAGTCATCCAATCAATCAAAAAACTTACAAACGCCCATCTCTTCAGTACAGAGTTGTGATGACGGTGATATGAAGCTGTGATCAATTCACATCGATCACACCTCTCCATAAGAAACGCCCTGAGTTCTAAATCAAACACACGCATGAATGAATTCGAGTGCATCAGTAAACAGGTATATCTACATCAACGATCAATAATATCTATCGTCTTCTATTGCCGCCGCGGCTACGACTCCTGCTTCGCCTCTGGCGGCTCCACGACCTGTCCCTGGGGACGCGGGGGCGCTCCGGCTCCCTCTCTCGTCTCATTCTATCGTCCCTGCTTTGATCCCTTCCGCCCTTGAAGCGTTCCTCCTGGGCGATCTTGCGGTTTTCTTCTCTCTTCAGAGCCAGCTTGGCCTTTGATTTGTCTCTCTCTAAGGCCTGTCAAGGGAAAACAAATGGGAGTCATAATTGTGGAGTGCCAGGAGTGTCAAATCTGATAGACATGAGCAGTATTAGGCCTAAAAAAAAAAAATGTTGTATTGCCCTTTGCGACCGACCCCAAAATCTTGAAACCCACAGTCGGCTTTTAAAAAAAAAATTTTTTTTGTTACCGTTTTTTAGAGATAATTTTTTTTTTCTTTCATTTAAGCATTCAATTCTGAATAATATCAGCCAAAAAAGGGAAAAAGGCAACAAAAAAAAAAAAGAAGAAAAACGATTTCAGACCGACCAACCCATGTTTTGGCACCTAAAGGGCAATACAACATCTTTTTTAAGCCCTTATTATCATACAGGTACAGTTCACTCTACAAAGTTTCCACATTCTTGTTTATGAGTCAATACAATGGACAGATGAAATTGAGTTCTGTGAGCATTTTATACTCTCTATGCTCATTTCTTTATACTTCTTCAAGACAATAAAATAGCAATAACACAGTCATGGGCATAATGTGTCAAGAATTGATGAACTACACAATGTATACTTGTGCGTTACAGGGTATGAAAATTGATGCACATATCAGTACTAATAATATATCAGGTCGTTGTGCTGAATTTGTGAACAATATAGTCATCTACAAAATGATATTTTCCTTCTTTCCTTATTTCATCATAAATACAAATAACTCATTAAGAACTAAAAAAACAATTATTAACATCCAACGTGTGAACTAAAAGAAAGCAATAAAACCTGGCATGATCAGGGATTTACAAAAGATTTACAATGTGCTTTGGTCAAATTGCGGAGTTGTGATTCCTAGCATTTTATGGGATTACACAGCCTTGAAAGAGAAGAAGGACCTACCTGTTCTTCGGTCAGAGGTAGCCAGTAGATACATGGGGTAGCTTTGGTCTTGCGGAATAGATCGTCCAACAGTTTGGCAGGGGGCTCATCGACTTCCTTCTTCACTTCCATCGCTAGATATAAAGACACACATCAATAAGCGACACTCTTTACTACATGTGGAGGATTCAGTGACACAAAGACCTAACTCCATATTTTGCCAAAATGAGTATTTGATATCAAAATGTTCAGAAAAATGTGGGCGTTCCAGGAAACACAAATACGTAACTACACCCAACACCCCATTGAAGTTAATGGCTAGTGAAACATAGACTCAAGTCTTTAAGGCCAAATTGCTCAGTGACAGAAACCATTTTTTCTCAAAATGGCCAAAATGGAGTTACGTCATTGTGTCACTGACCCCTCTATATCAACAAGCGACATTCTTTATTACATGTATATTCAAAACAATACTGCTCAAAGTCACTGCTAAGGAAGAGAACATCATTATTTTTTGAATGAATATCCAACTCTCCCTAGACAATTCAAAATTAAGATTATCTACTGGGAAAAAATAGTACTCAAAGACAGTGATGATGTCTTGTCCTCGGCAAAATTAGTGGATCAGCTGTACCCATTACATATAAAACAATTTGTAATAGTGCTCTCTGCACAATTCAGGATAGGAAGATACCCATGTTCAAATGACACCGGGAATTGGAAATGGAAATGAAGAGTAAACATACCAACAAAATGATAGGTGAAAATTTTTCCTTTGTAAAAACAATCAATGATTCTGTTAAACTTTGAATTTAATTCAACTTCGAATTTCCAACAGAGGAAATTTTGTTGAAATAGTGAAAGAAAAATAGAAGTTTTGCCAATTTGTCTCCCCCATCCCCCCCCCACCCCCAAGCAAAAAGGATTCATTGGCATCATAGGCTTATATCATTGCTGTCAAGATGTTTGAGATAAGTGCACCTATAAATTAATATAACATTATTCTTAGTATTATACATTTTTATATTGAGAATGGATTAGAGAAGAAGCTCAGAGTGCATTTATAATACCTTCATGTCTGTCTCTCCTTTCTTGTGACCTGGACGGGCGCCCCCTCCTCCTCTCTGGGGACCTGCTCCTCTCCTTGCCCCTGTCCCACTCCCTCTCCTTACGAGAGTTCTCCCTCTCCCTCTCGCGCTCCTTGGTGCGCCTCTCCTGCTCTATGTCCTTCTCCCTGTCCTGGTGGAGGATGCGCTCCCGACGGGCCGAGAAGCCCCGCACAACGGGGTCCCTGGCCGGCTCTCGGGCAGGCTCCGCCTTGACCTCCTCCTTCTTGGCAACCACACCCATGTGTCTCTGAAGCTGTGGATGAGCGAGATTAAGACGGGTTTAATGAAGATGAAAGAATGTTGAGATTTTATGGGGGTATGTGGAGATCTGGGGAGTGTTTCACAAAGACTAAGTTAAACTTTAAGTTGGACTTCAATATGGCAGGCAGTTGATGCTACTGACGTTTGCTCTCACCAAATTCGCGTTGCACGCAATGCAGCCTGTTTATAACACACATAAGAAGTCATGCTTATATATTCAGGTTTTAATATTACATGACACCAACTTTAGCGCGAAACACGTTTAAATAAAAGCACCACGAATACTTTCACGTTTACAGTATTATAATCAGTTCCTGGTAAGTAATGGAATAGGAGTAATTTGGTCCAAACAGTCCTTCAACAAAGTTAACATACAAGTCCACAACAGCAATTATTAAACTGTCAATGTAGAACACGTACCACTTTCCGACAAGACAAAATGCATATATATTCCTAATAGTTGATGAGCATGAAATCAACAGTGCCGTGTCAGTTGCACAGTGATGTCCAGAACAATGAAATGCTAATGCAAATCAGCCCATGTAGCTTCCAAGCCTCTTTCACACACAATTCACTAAACAACCTTAAAAATCAGGAATGGTGAGCAAATGAGCAAAACACAATTACTAAATCAGTGCACTTCACATGTCTGTATCTTACAGCACTCAAATAATACGTGAGGACAATGCAGGGCTTTTGTTGAATGCAGCTACCTTTTATGCACCTCCACTTCACATTTATTTACACATAAAATCATTTCATTTTGACGATAAGCAGTTTACAATTTCATGTCTGAAAGAAGCCTTAGACTTTTAAGTCAATACTTGGCAGTATGTCTCATTTATCATTGAACTCATTGAAAAGAGAATTGTTTCAACTTCACAGTTGTTTTAATCTATCGTGGGAGTATTGTCTATGACTCATATCTAACATGAAGGTCGCGGATGATTCTCCACAGTGATCAGCTGTTCATAAAGCTTGTATACTATAGCCTCCAGAAGGGCAAATTTACTACACCCTCACAAGTCAACTTTTGTTCATAATTTCATCTCATCTCATCTCTACTTTCAATGGTCTTACATTCTCAGTCACATATTAGCAGGGCAATATTTCAAGGTCAATATCAGATAGAGAATGGTACACATCCCAAGTTCCCTAATAATAGTCGCACATAAATAACTGTCACAGTTTTAGGATTAACTCTATTTTGTCTATGGTTCCAAATGGACAAAAGTAGTATGATTAATGCACAGTTTCTTTGAATTCTTTGTCACATATTGAATATTGAAAAAACAGCAGCATACATCTACACACTCAATATCATATAAACTTTCATTCATAACTAGATGGAATTTAGACTGCGCGCAGTCAAAAATGATGCCTCCGCCAAAGAGCAATTTACTAACCAAAACGGAAGCTATTTTTAAAATTCAAGTTTGATTGTAATCAATCTGTCGGTTTTAATGATAATGCATTCAAAGCTATTTATAGTCATACATAATGAGCCCCATGACCTTTGACCTGATGACCCTTAACTCTTATCAGTTAATTGGCTCTGCAAGATACATATATACATGTCTTGAGTTTGATAGTAATCTGTCTATTGGTTCTCATGATAATGCGATCACAAGCTATTTGTGCATACATAATGAGCCCTGTGACCTTTGACCTTGTGACCCCGAAATCTATTCAGTTCACTGGCTCTGCAAGATACATACATGACCCAAGTTTGGCAGGAATCCATCTATCCATCGATCACGAGAACGGGACGTACGGACGGACGGACAGACCAACCAGAAAACATAATGCCTCTGGCTACTTTGTAGCGGAGGCATAAAAAGACAATCTAGAAGGATTAATGCTGATTTTTTTTCTTTTAAAAGTGAAATTCCTTGTCACACATTAGAAGGGTAATATATCAGACATCCATGCATTCTCAAATAAACTATCACTCATAACTTGACACACTGTTTTATTCAGGTATTTTTTTCTTCACACACAGTATGTGTGCATAATCCAATCCCCATTCCAAATTTGTAGCATTAAGAACAAGATTAACTGACTAAAGTGTGTATATTTATTGTGGAATATACTTAACATTGGGCACAGATATTGATTGGAAGGTCTCACTAAGATTTTACAGAAGTTTACATTTGCAAATGCATCTCAACTGCAAATCAACCCCATAAATTTCCTCAAATTTAGCTATTTTCCGCAAATGTTCTCATCATACCTGAAAATTTGACATTCGAAAGATAAATCAATCCCATCTTATATTTGTAAGTGTCTTCCTAAAAATAAATCACAAATGTGGAAATGATTATCAACGTGAAGTGACCATGCCTTACCTCGTTAAGGTCAGCAAACTCCACCCGTAATGTCTTTGGGTTACTGCTAGGCCAGGTGGTACCGTGCAAGGCATCGCGGCAAGCCACCGCCCCATCAGAGCTCTCAAACTATTACACAAGAAAAGGTGACAAAGATGAGAATATAAATAAGGGAAGAGTCTACATGTAGGTCATATATCTGCACTTCAATCAAGCTCATGCCAAAAAATGAAATTCACAACACTTTTTACACATTATCAAAGCTCACCTTCACATTATTCCAGCTAAATAATAGTTTAACAAAAAAATGAAATTCACAACACTTTTTACACATTTTCAAAGCTCACCTTTACATTATTCCAGCTAAAAATAATAGTTAACAAAAAAAATGAAATTCAAAACACTTTTTACACATTATCAAAGCTCACCTTTACATTATTCCAGCTGAATAATAGTTAACAAAAAAGTTGCTCACTCAGACACATACCAAATAATGAACAAAGATTTGTTCATTTTGAAAAGATATACTGTCAATATCGAAATTTCAGGCTGTTTAAACGTCCTACAGCTAGCAAAACAGGTTTAAGCATCCAACTTTGCGGTAAGTGCCAAGTGATACTAACAGTAGCATAGCAATGTGACTTGATGTTATTGATCCAGAAGCCATCTGCAGACAGAGTTCCATAGCGTCCTAGGAGCTCCTTGAGCTGAGGTAAGGTGAAAGGTCGCACCAGGTTGATGACATGAACGATGTTACTGGTCGGACGTTTGGAGGGACTCGTGTCACGGCCGGCATGACGGATCGGTTCATCAATCACTGTACGCACTGCTCTCTTTATCTGAATCACCTTTTTCGCTACAATTCGAATTGGTCAAAAGATGAAATGGTATAGTTAGTTGAACCTATTTCACACTTTACCTTTACTTCATATGATGAAAAAGGAATTTGAATTTAGCAGAATTTTTTTTTGCATTTGATCCTTTCACACTTGAATCATCCCTTATTATTCATTTGCTGAAGAACTGTAAGAATAAGGCCTGATATTATGATAACATAGAGAAACCTTACATTTTTTAATCAGAATGAAAACAGTTGATTCCTCAAAAAATTCTTGCACGTCCGCAGAGAGCTTTCCACGATTATCATTATGTAACTGTGAAACAACATACTGTTGCTCACAATTAATGAGATTTCCAAAAGCAAACAGTCTGGATAGCAATAAATGACAAGCTATAACAATTATGATTCTACACATAATGAAGTTTGATGAAGCACTGATAATATCAAAACAACCGTGTCCTACGGAATATGATGTCATAGAAGCTGGATGGTAGAAATCAATTACCTTTAACTTCTGGTTGTGTATCTTCTTGTCCCTCATCTTTGGGTGTTTTTTCTTTCTTCTTCTTCTTTTTCTTCCTCTCTTCTTTATCTTCATCCTCTCCTTCCTTCTCTCCATCCTCTGCAGTCTCCTCCTTGTTGTCTTCCTCATCGCTGCTACTCTCACTCTCCTCATCCCCGTTTTCTTTCTCTTCTTTCTCTCCATCATCGTCGTCTCTCTGTTGTACCTTCCTTGTCACCACCTCATCGTCGTCCTCTTCGTAGTCGATGTCGCTCTCCTCATCTTGCAGAGCAATCTTTTGAGCACTCTTGAGAGCCCCCTGCAGAGATTAGAAAATGGAAACATTTGTGGGGTGCGTTCAAGCATTTTTTTAAAAGCTAGAGTCACAAACATGAATCACAAATCAAAACGCCGTTAAAAAACATGGTTACTGCGGGAGAGCGCTCAAGCGATTTTCCATCAATACTGATTCTCTTTTTCATGTTTGTGTTTTTTAACCACGTTAATTCTAACGACCGACGAAAACACGCTTGAAAGCAAACGTGATTTAAACTATACGTCTTTGAAGGTCATGCTTCTAGGGTGAAAAGTGTCGCTTAACGCACCCCTTAGTAAGTGACTTACTGAATGAAAAATATAACCCTGGTCAAGCTGACTTAAAAAAAAAAAAAAATAAACCCCCACACAGATAAACAAGTGAAACGGAACTGAAAAACAATAACAGTTGAATTATTTTGAGGGGAACTCAAAGAAAATTAAGTTTAAGAGTTATGATCAATCAAATAAATACTACTGCTAATCATCATCATCATCATCATCATCATATTTGTTGTCATCATCACTACTGTTATCCTGTGGATATCCTGTGGATAACAGTTCAATGATGCTGATAATGACAATGATTGTATTGATGATGAAGAATATGACTATGTTGACGATGATGATGATGGTGGTGACAGCAACTTACAGGAGCAGTGATGGTATGCCTTATGAACTTTCTCTTAGGAGGTTCTTGAGAAGTCTCCTCTTCTTCCATGGGCGTCGGCTTCTCCTCCTCCTCCTCTTCGTCATCCTCTTTCTTGGTCTCCTTGACCTCACCCACATCCATGGCCTCTTCTCCCTCTAGGTCTCCCTCTGGCTCCAGGTCCAACTCCAAATCAGCTGAAGGGACCTTGATCTCTGGAATTATGTCCTAGATTGGATCAAAAAGTAGACCAAAAAGAAAGATATTTGATATACATGTTATTTAGCTGTATAATGTTCAATGCATTATGTAATCAAATGTTAATTTTCACTGGTGTGTGAATCATTTGTCAAATATATCAATGTACCTTGAAGTGACTAAAAATAAGAAATAAAAAAGACAGTATCAATACAAAAAAGACTTAATTAAAATGCTTATCTCATGTTTTGGTATGTAACCAGAACAGTCATTATCACTTTCCATGAGACTGATTTATTCCCTTGATTTCTGGAATGATGTCCTAGAATAGATCAAAAAGAAGACCGAAAGGCTTATAAATCATGTGTTTTGGTAAGTATCTTAAACAGTCATTATCACTTTCCGCGAGACTGATTTAATCTCCTAATTGTTTTGATGATTCCATAAACTAGCAGCAGTCCCCAATCCTTATTGTCCAGTGTCAACATTGCCAACCTATTCCTTTTAAAATGTACTTGCAGGGCCAGAACTCAACCTGGGGAAAGTTCAACTTGATATTTAGTTGGGTTTAGTAAAGCAGAAAATAAGGGAACAGATTGGTGAAAGTTTGAGCAAATTCCGACTGAAAATAAGAAATAAATAAATTTACTAAATGAAACACAAATTGGCAATGCTGTGAGCCTGTGAAATATCTTGCAAGGCCCTCACTCATTTGCTCTGTACACAAAATGCCATAAATTGTAATTTTCTTGCTTATTAATGAACATAACACTTGTTTCATGCAGGGATTTTGTAAAAACATATTTGCAATAGGGTGCCTGAATGAATGAAACTTTTCCAAACAAACTTTTAGTAAAGAGCAAATGGGAGGATAAGTCAAATGGTAGCAAATGTGTGTTCGAGCAATCGCAGCATCAAGATTCATAACTTTCTTCTTCTAAATCAGATTTTGCTTCAACTTTCACTGATCTGTTTCTCCAATTTATCTGCTTCTATTAAAGCAGGACTGCACTACTTTCATCTACCGTAAATCTCCGTGTATAAGACGCACTTTTTTTACCGTCGGGAAAATTCAAAAGTCGGGGTGCGTCGTATACACAGGTACAGAATATTTTGAGTCCTCAAAA